>JAJIBD010025402.1:0-27311 GCA_021461705.1 Cryptotis parvus | reverse complement strand
TTCCCGACAGTGCCGGGAAGCGAAGTTCCCTTCTACCTCCGGGGCCGGGCGAGGAATGGATGAGCACTCAGGGATCCGGCTGAGGTTTTAAAAGACTTTACTTATCACAGGTTCAGGCATACAAATCAGCAAAAAGGAAAAACCCGATGCTTAGGATTCCAGGCTAGAACCCCAGCCACGTGTAGGCCAAGATGGCAACCACCACGCGTGAAACTTCCAAGGGGAATAATCGCTCACAAGGCGAAATCCCACTGGGAAGAAGAAGCCTGGGAGAGCGGGAACCGGCTAGTTTATACCCCCCAGCAACTCAGACCTTCCTCCCATTGTTATGGAAAGCAGGGAGGGTCCAATGCCTTTAGGTAGTCCCTCCCTGCATCTCACCTAGGGCCTTTACTGTGCTAATGTTTTGAGCCGGAATGCCTTTGAAATGTAGAGAAGGGGGTTTCTGAGATGGCATGTCACTGTACCAAAGATCAACACCAATGCCAGTTAAATATTTCTCCAAGCCTTCACAAGTCTCCTCTACTTCATTGTAGTTTTATATTTTATCAGGGAGCCATGCTTGTTTGTTTGGAAGCAAACAGCATTTCTCTCTGGTCTAATTACTTAGGTGTCCTTACGTGGCCAGGCTAATATGCTGGTAAGATCTAGCTAGTCCCACGATGATTGTGATAGCATGGGAGAATATTTATACCAGCTAGTACAGCATACATGGTCAGATAAACTGCCACATTTAGACTACCCCCTTATCTACGGAGTGATCTATGGGAGGCAATCCAGAGCAGATGCAGCGGCCCTTAGGAGTCCTGCAACAACTCCCCTGATTAGTTTACTAATAAAAAATTGAAAAGGTAAGAAATATTTAGTAATGTACAGAAAATTAAGATAAGAAAAAACAATTCCAATTGCAAAATGATAATACATGTTACTTTAGGATCCTAACTTGTTTTTGGACCCAAAGCAAAGTTCAAGATAAAGTGTTTTTAGCTGTCTGATTATAACGGACTATAGTTTGCATTGTCCATAATTTGTGAGAGTCAATTTGCTATATTTTATGTAAAGTCGGGTGTCTGGAACAAAGTCTGTGGGGGCTACTTCTGGAACAGCAATAGCGGTGATCATATGAGTATGAGTCTTTGGAGAGCAGCGATCAGGAACTCGTTGAATTGTCAGGAACACTGGATTGGGTCTCAGGAACACTGGAACAAGTATCTCGAATTCTGGAACAGGAGTCTTGAGTGCTGGAACAGGTGTCGGGAACATCGGTGTGGTATCTTGAACTCTGGAACAGGAGTCTTGAGCGCTGGAGCAGGTGTCCGGAACATCGGTGTGATATCTTGAACTCTGGAACAGGAGTCTTGAGCGCTGGAGCAGGTGTCTGGAACATCGGTGTGGGCGCCTTGCAGGGCTTCTTCAGCAAGGGAACATTGGCACCGGTAACTGTACCTGTAGCTTAGGCGAGACAAAAACACTTTTCGAGGTTAATCACAAGTAGAGATTTTAAGGCTTTGTAGGGATCCAAGTCTGGGATGGAGAGAAGAATATAAAGAAGCTCCAACATGGGTGGAGCAGGGAAATAAGTATGAGAATTGATGATTTTAAAATTGATAAATCTAGTGGATCAGCAGTGGAGTTGATGAATGTAATAGAGGTTTGTAGTGGTCAGAAACTGAGAAGGTAGTAGTTGAGACATAACATAGACACAACATTAATCACAAACATAATGGTGGCCACCACATGCACACACACCGCACACATACATTTGATCGATCAATATCTTACAGCTGTATATGTGACCCATTTAGGGTGATAAATGGTAACGAGTCAAGCGCTTCATAAATATAAAGCCGGCAAATGATGGTGAGAAAGTGTCTTTTCCTGTGAATAGAGCATTGGGAAAAAATTAGTTTTGCAAATTATTAAATTTTTAGCGAGCACTGTTTTAGGAGTCTCGAGTATTGAGCACTGTAGCGCAGGTTTACTGGATTCGAATATCTCATCCTGTGAACAGAATCATTAGAAAAACAATTTTTTATTGATTTAGCAAACATTTTTGTAATGAGCACTGTGATCAGAGTCCACCCATTTTTCCACCCTTTTTTTTTTTTTTTTTTTTTTGCAAGAAAGAAAATATTTAGGCTGTAAGGCAAGATATTAGACATGAACCATGATCACAGACTGCAAAACAAGATCATTATTAAAAGGAACCAATCCAGGAAGTTTAAACAGCAACTTGCAATTTAAAATTTAAGACTTTATATTGAAAGAATTAATTGTTTTCTGATTCTTGGAGAATTCTAGTCTTAACAAGTCGCAGAGGGACCCAGAGTTTCTTGGCAGGGTTATCGCCTGTAGAAATGAAAGCATAGCCTCTTCCCCGAATGAGGAGGTGACCTGCAATCCATTTATCATCAATTTTCACCCAGATAGGTGAATTGACTGTTTTTTGAGTTTGCATATCTTCTTGAAAGTGACGTTCAGCCGCGGTATAGGGATCTCCTTGAGGTATATTTAAGAAGTTTAAGGTAAATAATGTTAAAGATAAAGAATCCATTGGAGGCATGCTTGTTTTTCGCTGCTTTAATAGCTGAGTTTTAAGTGTTCTGTGGGCACGTTCAACTATTCCTTGTCCTTGTGGATTATATGGAATTCCTGTAATATGTTTGATCTGCCATTCCTCGCAAAAGGATTTGAAGGTTTTGCTGGTGTAAGCAGGACCATTATCTGTTTTTATGGTATGGGGAATACCCATGACGGAGAAGCACTGGAGTAAAAATGAACAAACAGATTTAGCTCTTTCAGACGCCATAGGAACAGCCCATATGAACCGGGAATATGTATCGATGACCACATGAAGGAAAGGTTTGTTGGGAAATAAGTTAGTATGAGTTATATCCATCTGCCACAATTGGTTTGTCTGTAAACCTCGAGGATTTGCTCCTGCTACATGAGATGTACAATGTAAAGGAGCACAGACAGGACAGTTGCGGACAATTTGTCTAGCTTGTCTCCATGGGATGCCATGGTGTACATGAAGGCGGCGGGCATTTGTATGTAGAGTCTGGTGCTCTTCCTCAGCTGATTTAAATACTGGTGCTGCCAAGAGATCTGCTGCTTCGCTTCCTCGAACCATTGGCCCGGGAGTCGGCTGTGAGAACGGATGTGGGAGATGTATATAGGGAATGTTCTATTTCGGAGGAGATCTTGTAGTTTATGGAGCAGCTCCTGAATTATAGGATTATGGGCATTTAAAGAAGCAGTGACAATTCCAGGAAATAAACCAACTACATATGCAGAATCACTCACCACATTACATGGGCCAGATATATGGGATAGTAAATGTATCAGGGTGGCGAGTTCCACTTGTTGGGCAGATTTATAATTTGTATGCACAGTAGTGGTCAACGAAGGACCTGTAATTCCACCCCTTCCTGATGAGGAGCCATCAATATAATACACTGGAGCATCAGGAATGGGAGAGGAGCGGACAATGGTGGAAATTATAAAAGGTGTCCTTTTCAGAAATTCCCAGGTTTTTCCAGCTGGGTAATGATAAGATATTTCTCCTGAAAAATCTGCTAAAGCTCTCTGAAGGATTTCACTGAGTGGTAAAACAGCTTCAATTTCTTTTTTAGGGTCAGGTAGTACAATTACATGGGGATCATGTCCAAGTAATACTTGGGTTCTTGATCTTCCCTTAATTATAAGATTAGCTATCATCTCAAGGTAAGGTGTAGCAGTACGATTCTGCTTGTTATGTAAGTAAACCCATTCTAACGGTCCAGATAATTGGGCTATAGCAGCAGTTGGAGACTCGGGAGTGTTGAAGACCAAGAACCATACCTTTTCTCCGGGATTAAATCTGGAGAGGTAAGATTTTTGAAGCCGATTCATGAAAAAATCTAATTCCTCCTGAGCTTTAGGAGTTAGCTGCCTTGGGCTATTTAAAGCAGGATCACCTTCAAGGGTGTGGAACAGGTTACTGAGCTCACAGTTAGGAATACCAAGGGAGGGGCGCACCCAGTTGATATCCCCCAGCAGTTTTTGAAAATCATTCAAGGTTTTGAGCCTTTTCTGACTAATGGAGATCTTTTGAGGACGCACTGTAGTGCGGTCAAGAGCATAGCCCAAATATTCATATGGAGGCTGCATCTGGATTTTCTCCCGGAGCTACTTGTAAGCCAGCCTCTGGTAAAACTGTCATTACATCATTATATAAATTCTGGAGATCTCTGGAATTATCACAAGCTAGCAGGATATCATCCATGTAGTGGATGATGTATGCACCAGGAAATTTAGCACGAATGGGTCGCAAAACCTCATCAACAAAGTGTTGACACATCGTAGGTGAATTAGTCATTCCTTGGGGCAATACTGTCCACTGAAACCTACGTAAAGGACCTTTATGATTAATGGAAGGGACTGAAAATGCAAACCTTTTCCGATCATCTGGGTGGATAGGTATGCTGTAAAAGCAGTCTTTTAAATCTATGATAATTAGCGGCCAATCCTTAGGAATAGCTGCTGGAGAGGGGAGCCCAGGTTGTAGGGCTCCCATGGGGACCATAGTAGAATTTACATTCCTTAAGTCAATCAGCAAACGCCATTTGCCTGATTTTTTCTGTATTACAAAAACAGGAGAATTCCATTCTGGAAAACGCTTCCTCAATATGTCCTAATTTCAGCTGTTCTTCCACTAGATTTGTTAGCGCCTCTAACTTTTTGGTATTGAGGGGCCACTGTGGTGTCCATATAGGTTTGTCAGATTTCCACTGAATACGGATAGGTAGTGGGCGCTTAACCACAGCGGCCCCAATTAAAAAGGGTTACTCCCGGTGTTAGGCTTATTATGGAGAGCTGGAATTGGTGCTCGACGGGAATTGGACGAGGTATGTGGATTACTGCCCCCCCACTGCTCCAGCATGTCTCGACCCCATAAAGTTAAAGGCATAGGGGCTATATAAGGCTGGACCATGGCTACATTCCCTTCAGGGCCAATACACGGCAGCCACCTGGCACTCTGTCGGAGAAGAGAGGAGGAGATATTGCCTACCCCGCTCAGGCTATGGGACACTTTCTTTAGGGCCCAGTTAGAGGGCCAATACTTGGTGGAGATTATGGATATGTCTGCCCCTGTATCCAACATGCCTTTGAATTTCCTTTTATAAATTTCGATGGGTATAACCGGCCGCTTGGCCTGAGAAATTCTGGCAGTGTACCCAACTAGATAGTTAGCAGGTGGCTGGTGGGCTTGGTTCTGTGTGGCTGCATAACCAACAATGAAGTTGGCAGAATGGTTGGTACTGTTTAAGCCACCAGCTGTAGGGGTGTCTCGGACTGACTACACGGATCCTCAAAAAATAATAATAGTTTAGCAAGTGGTTCCCCTTTTTTAAAAGTCCATTTAGTTGGCACAGATATTGACAGTATTATCTCTCCATGAGATTCAGGATCCAGAAGTCCGAAATGCACCATAATTCCCTTAAATTTCAGCCAATCGCTCCCTGAATTAAACCCATACTACCTGGGGAGCAGGTCCTTTTTATCCCTGTTTTTAGCATGTAGGGGTCTTGACTTGGGTATATTGTGACAGTCTTGGGGCAGAGAATGTCGAGACTGCCACTGCCTGATGGGGTAGGCCAGAGAGCATTTATTGACTGTAATTCTGTGGATTCTGATTCGGAGGATATTGGGCAGGTGGAATGAAGGAGAGTGCCCCTGGATTCAGCTGGGCCTGGGGCTGGCCCCCCACCCAGTTTCCCGCATTAGGGGAGGCATAGATGTTATTTGAGCCTGCGGAGCTTGTGGAACCTGGGAGGGGGCCCATGTAACATTTCCTATAAAGGGATTATTAGAATGTTGCCCTGTATTGATAATTGTAGAAGATGGGCAATCTCTACGGGTGTGTCCCTTCTTTCCGCAGATAAAGCAGGTTATCTGTCCAGATGAAGCCTGAGGCTGACTTCGCCTCCAAGACCGACAGTCTCTGGCCCAATGTTTTCCTTTTCTGCACCTTGGGCATGGTCCAGGTGGGGCCCTTCGAGGGGTGGAGCTGCGATTATTAGAATAGTTTCTCCGATTATTGTTTATCCTTTGAAATTTATTGCTTCTCCCCCCTAGAGCTGTCTGACTTGTTTCTCTCCCTAGAGCTGTCTGACTTGTTTCTCTCCCCTAGAGCTGTCTGACATTTCATCCCTCTCCTGATCCTCCTGCTGTATGGGATAAGCCTCTATATCATCCTGTGTTTTATGGGAGGTTAAACCGACATTTCTACAGGCCTTTAGATACCCCATGAGGTCAGCCTTTTCCCTAATACCATATAGTAATGCTCGACATTTTTGATTAGCATTCTCATATGCTAAGTTTAGTTTTAGGATTTCTTGAGTGGTTGGGTCTTGAACCTGTCTTTGGATTGTTTCACATAATCTCCCAACAAAATCAAAGTATGGTTCATCACGACCCTGGTAAATTTTTTGTATAGCTACCTAGAAATTCTGGGTCGGAACCTACTCTTTCCCACGCCTTTAATGCTGTCTCCCGAACGAATTTTAAAATAGGTTCAGGTAATGTCGCTTGTTTTGCTTTGTTTTTCCATTCACCTTCACCTTTTAGCATGGCAAAAGTTATAGTATGGCCTGATTCCTTTTCTCTTAAAGTGTCAATATTCTGGTTAACTCCATCTGCATACCACATATGCCATTGCATGTACTGTGATTTGTTTAGACAAGTATCGGCTACCGCTTTCAAAGTCTCCCAATACCCACTGACTACTTTCGCTCCAATCAGCTAAATATTTTAAAGTATAAGGACTTGATATTCCAAACCTGTCGCAAGCCTTCCTAAACGGGGTTATTGCCTCAATTTTTAAGTCTTCATGAATCGGTTTTACTTTATCTTTAGATTGGTCATGAGAAAGATTGCTGGGCTTTGCTCTTTGACTCGAGCTAATCTGTTTCTCCCCTTCTTCCTCATCAGAGCTTGTAGTATCTGGCAGAGGAACATCTACCCCATTGAGGGTATTAACTCTGGGGAGATTTTCAGCTTGGGAATTTGCCTCCTCTGGGTTTTCCTGTTCCTCCTCTAAGTTATCAGCCACATTAGAATTCTTTTTTAAATTTTTTTTGCTGGGAATGTATACACCTTTTTCAAGTCTACAGTTTTGGGGCGTGTTTGTGAACGGCTTTTAGTTGGTTCACGCCTCAGTATTGGGTATGCGCTAGGTCCTGATTGATAAGTTATGAAATCAGAAATCTCCCCTGCGTAACACATCCATTTCTTGGTTTAAGTTTTCAAGTTTCCTATATGTTTCTTCCTTTTGTTCTTTCAATCTTATGTGTAACTTCCAAACCTCCTCTTTCTGTCCATCTATTCTATCTCTCTGTCTGTCAATTTCTTCCTCTAAGATAATGCTGATTTTATCGATATCCTTCTTCTGCTCTTCAAACTTTACTTCAAATTTTAAATCCTGTTTAATAATTTTACTTTCCTGTTCTTCTAATTTTTCCTTGAATTTTAAATCCTGTTCTTCTAATTTTTCCTTGAATTTTAAATCCTGTTCTTCTAATTTTTCCTTGAATTTTAAATCCTGTTCTTCTAATTTTTCCTCAAATTTTAAAAATCTGGTTAATAATTTTACTTTCCTGTTCTTCTAATTTCTTTTCAAATTTTAAACTCTGTTTAATAATTCTGTCCTCAAGCTTTAAGACCAGTCTACCTGTAGCTTTATGATCCTCACTTATTTCTTCAATCGCTGAGTAAATCTCGTCCCTTAAGATTGCATTCAATTTATTACTTTCCTCCCTCTCTCTATTAAACATTGTCCTTACGCAAAGGTACAGTTTAAAAAATCGCAAGGACCCAGATGATTTGTGAAAAGATAGAGTAGTTCTCAGAAAGGAACTTTATAGACTGGGCTATGTATGGTTCCGAGCCAATAAAAGATACAATGTATCTATACCATGAGATATCCATCATTTTACTCACGGTTCGGAGGCAGATGATCTCTGTCCGATGATAATTAGACCAGACGATGTTCGTGGTGCCCACACCAGGGACGCCAAATGTCGGGGCGCTCCGCCGGGTCCCCGACAGTGCCGGGAAGCGAAGTTCCCTTCTACCTCCGGGCCGGGCGAGGAATGGATGAGCACTCAGGGATCCGATGAGGTTTTAAAAGACTTTACTTATCACAGGTTCAGGCATACAAATCAGCAAAAGGAAAAACCCGATGCTTAGGATTCCAGGCTAGAACCCCAGCCACGTGTAGGCCAAGATGGCAACCACCACGTGTGAAACTTCCAAGGGGAATAATCGCCACAAGGCGAAATCCCACTGGGAAGAAGAAGCCTGGGAGAGCGGGAACCGGCTAGTTTATACCCCCAGCAACTCAGACCTTCCTCCCATTGTTATGGAAAGCAGGGAGGGTCCAATGCCTTTAGGTAGTCCCTCCCTGCATCTCACCTAGGGCCTTTACTGTGCTAATGTTTTGAGCCGGAATGCCTTTGAAATGTAGAGAAGGGGGGGTTTCTGAGATGGCATGTCACTGTACCAAAGATCAACACCAATGCCAGTTAAATATTTCTCCAAGCCTTCACAAGTCTCCTCTACTTCATTGTAGTTTTATATTTTATCAGGGAGCCATGCTTGTTTGTTTGGAAGCAAACAGCATTTCTCTCTGGTCTAATTACTTAGGTGTCCTTACGTGGCCAGGCTAATATGCTGGTAAGATCTAGCTAGTCCCACGATGATTGTGATAGCATGGGAGAATATTTATACCAGCTAGTACAGCATACATGGTCAGATAAACTGCCACATTTAGACTACCCCCTTATCTACGGAGTGATCTGCGGGAGGCAATCCAGAGCAGATGCAGCGGCCCTTAGGAGTCCTGCAACAACCACCCCCCCCCCCCAAACATGTGCCTATCTTCATAAGTACGTCTCATTCCAAAATTCAAACTACTTTAAGGTCACCCACCTCAACTCTGCTCTTCAACAAAGATCTTTTTAGACTCTCTCAATCCAGCACTTTAATGATCTCAAGTATACAGAAATTTTCTTGTGGAACAAAGGATTATCTGAGTACACTGAGTTCTCCAATTGGTCATTCGAGTTGCTTTCAGAAACAAAAGAAAATGCATTGGTTTATTCTATCAAAGCAAAATTAGGATTGGCTAATAGTGGTGAAATCTCAGTCCAGAAAAAGACAATTGGAACTGTATTGAAACAAAACTCCCGTTACAGAAATATTAACTTATCTTCTATATGTTGCATTATCTCAGCAAGGATTTTAAAAAGATCTGTAATTAATGAGTTTTTTGTATGGTGTATTTTATTCGTGGCAACATCCAACAGTACTCAGGACTTATTACTGGTTAAGGGCCTGCTTTTGATGGTGATGGGGAAACACATGTGGTGCCAGAGAAAGAGTTGGCCATGTGCAAGGCATGCACCTTAGTTCATGCACTGTATATGTGGCCAGTAACAGTATGTTTTGAAAGCTATTTTCATCAGAAGTATTAGATTAATTTATCCCATCATATTCAGAATCCAAAGCTCATTCAATTATTACTACTACTTTAAAAATTTAAATACACACCTATATTTGTGTTTCCGAAGTACTATAATTTCATAATGATGAGATTGTGCAAAATATCCCAATACCTATAATATTCACAAAACAGCAATATACTTGTTAATAATAAGGAAATTAGTTCTTGATTTCTGAAGTAGGGGAGGTGCTTACATAATGTTAGTAGTTGTTTTGAAAAGGGAATTCCAGCGCAAAATAACTTAAGGGTCAAGTATAAGACGGGTGGAAACTAAACAGCTCACTGCTGAACAACCAGCAAGTCATAAAAGAAATCAAAGAGGAAATCCAAAGATTCCTTGAAACAAATGAGACTGAAGACACGAATTACCAGAACTTGTGGGATACAGCAAAAGCAGTGTTAAGAGGCAAGTTCATAGCTCTTCAGGCATTCATCAGAAAAGAAGAAAAGGCCATCATAAACAGTCTGACTTCACAACTTAAGATCTTAGAGAGTGATCAACAAAAGGAGCCCAACCCAAGCAGAAAGAAAGAAATAATAAAACTTAGAGCAGAAATCAATGAGATGGAATGTCAAAAGACAATCCAGAAGATCAATGAAACCAAAAGCTGGTTCTTTGAAAAAATAAACAAGATTGACAAACCACTTGGAAGACTTGTAAGAAAAGCAAAAGAGAGAACCCAAATAAATAGAATCAGAAATGAAAACGGGGACATCACAACTGAAAACACAGAAATTCAAAAGATCATCAGAGATTACTATGAGAGCCTGTACGCCACGAAACAAGAGAACCTAGAAGAAATGGACAAATTCCTGAATTCCTATAGCCTCCCAAGTCTGAAACAAGAAGATTTGGAATACCTCAACAAACCTATCTCCATCGAGGAAATAGAATCGGTAATCAAAAGTCTCCCCAAACACAAAAGCCCAGGTCCAGATGGATTCACCAGTGAATTCTACAAAACCTTTAAAGAGGACCTATTCTCAATTCTTTTTTAAGCTCTTCCGGCAAATTGAAGAAACAGAAATACTCCCAAATAGCTTTTATGAAGCACATATCACCCTGATACCCAAAGCAGACAAAGATGTCACAAAAAAGGAAAACTACAGACCAATCTCCCTGATGAATACAGATGCTAAGATCTTCAATAAAATACTAGCAAATAGAATCCAAAGAGTCATCAAAAAGATTGTACACCATGACCAAGTGGGATTCCTCCCGGGAATGCAAGGATGGTTCAACATCCACAAGTCAATCAACATAATACATCATATCAACAAAAAGAAAAATAAAAACCATATGATCATATCAATAGATGCAGAGAAGGCATTTGACAAGATTCAACACCGTTCATGATGAAAGCTCTCCGTAAAATGGGGATTGAAGGAACCTTCCTCAAGATAATCCAGGCCATCTACTACAAGCCCACAGCGAGCATCATTCTCAATGGGGGAAAAACTGAAAGCCTTCCCCTTAAGATCAGGGACAAGACAAGGCTGCCCGCTCTCACCACTTCTATTCAATATAGTACTGGAAGTACTTGCCATAGCAATCAGGGAAGAAAAAAGACATTAAGGGCATCCAGATAGGAAGGGAAGAAGCCAAGTTATCACTATTTGCAGATGACATGATATTATACCTGGAAAACCCAAAACTCTCTACCGAGAGGCTCCTAGAAATAATACATTCTTATAGTAGAGTAGCAGGGTACAAAATCAATACCCAAAAGTCAATGGCCTTCCTATATGCAAACAGCGAAAGAGAAGAAAGGGACATTAAAGAAACTATCCCATTCACAATTGCACCGCAGAAAATCAAATACCTAGGAATCCGTTTGACAAAGAATGTAAAGGATCTCTACAAAGAAAACTACAAAACTTTACTTCAGGAAATAAAAGAAGACCTGAGGAAATGGAGACACATTCCCTGCTCATGGATTGGAAGGATTAACATTATCAAAATGGTAATACTCCCTAGAGCTTTATACAGATTCAATGCGGTCCCTATAAAGATACCCATGATGTTCTTCAAAGAAATTGAACAAACACACCTGAAATTTGTATGGAATAATAAAACCCCACAAATAGCTAAAGCAATCCTTGGGAAAAAGAAGATGGGAGGTATCACTTTCCCCAACCTCAAGCTCTACTACAGAGCAGTTGTAATTAAGACAGTGTGGTATTGGTATAGAGACAGACCGTAGACCTATGGAATAGAACTGAGTATCCTGAAACGCACTCACAAATATAAAAACCACTTAATCTTCGATAAAGGAGCAAAAAAATATTAAGTGGAGCAAAGAAAGCCTCTTCAACAAATGGTGCTGGGAAATGAACTTAGACCTCCTTCTAACGCCATGCACAAAAGTCAGATCAAAATGGATTCTAGATCTCGATATCAGACATGAATCTATTAGGTACATCGAAGAAAACATAGGAGAAACGCTCTACGTCATCGAAACAAAAAGTATCTTTAAAGACGACACACCACTGACCAAGCAAATGGAAGCAATGATAAATAAATGGGATTATATAAAATTGAAAAGCTTCTGCACCTCAAAAGAAACGGTGACCAAGATACAAAGACTATCCACAGAGTGGGAAAGGATATTCACCCAATACTCATCTGACAAGGGGTTAATATCCAGGATATATCAGGCACTGGTAGCACTCCACAAGAAGAAAACAGCCAACCCCATCAAAAAATGGGGAGAAGAAATGAACAGAAGCTTCCCAAAAGAAGAAATTCGAATGGCCAAAAGGCATACGAAAAAGTGCTCTTCATCTTTAATCATCAGGGAGATGCAAATCAAAACAACAATGAGGTACCATCTCACCCCACAGAGACTGGCACATATCCAAAACAGCAAGAACAACCGGTGCTTGCGTGGATGTGGGGAAAAGGAGACTCTCATCCACTGCTGGTGGGAGTGCAGACTGGTCCAGCCCTTTTGGAAAACAATATGGGCATTCCTCTGAAAGCTAGATATTGAGCTCCCATTTGATCCAGCAATAGCACTCCTAGGAATATACCCTAGAGACCGAAAAACACAGAGCAGAAACACTATCTGTACTTCTTTATTCATCTCTGCGCTATTCACTATAGCTAGAATCTGGAAACAACCTAAATGCCCGAGAACAGAGGACTGGCTAAATAAACTGTGTTTCATCTACACTATGGAATACTATGCGGCTGTCAGAAAGGATGAAATTATGAAATTTACCCGCAAATGGATGGACATGGAGTCTATCATGCTGAGTGAAATTAGTCAGAAGGAAAAGGACAGATATAGAATGACTGCATTCATTAATAGGATATAAATAGATACCAGTGTTTTACTAAATATGGGAAATGGTAATGGCAGATTAAAACTCACCACTGAATATACACAAAGAGAGTTAAGTGATAAACTCTAAATATCTGCAGGGCTAGCCACAATGTGTAAAATAAGAGGGGTAGAGATGCAGAGACACAGAGAGAGAGAGAGAGAGAGAGAGAGAGAGAGAAAGAGGAACCTGGGGTACCTGCTATTAAGGCAGCCTGGGGGGACGGGAGGGGGAGGGGTACATTGGTGGCGGAAATGGGGGCACAGGTGGAGGGATGGGTGCTGGAATACTGTATTTCCAAGAACCAATTATGAACACCTTTGTAATTGTATGTTTCACAGTGGTATAATAAAAAAAATTTTTAAAAAGTATAAGACGGGTATTGTAATGCAACAATATTTTGAAGATTGGAAAATATCAGCTATGCAATGGTGTAACTGATACACTAGGCACAAGGAGAGTTTTACAAAAGTGTATTTGAAGAACTCTAGAATATCACATATTAAGTATTTTTGAGCCATCTATTGTTTGGGGAAATCTTCTTGAGGAAAATTAGTTGTTTTAGCAGATAAATTAATTTGCAGGAAGTACTTGAAACAAAATTTTATTTACATTCTCTACAATTTACACTCTTTCTTGAAATAGTCATATCATTACAATATCATCAAATATACTAAAAAAATTATAGAGCATAAAATCATGCTGGTAGACAATAATCTTACTAGCATATGTAATAGCTTTCATTTTCCAAGAGAAAGTTGTCAGTAAAGATATTTCAAAGAACCAATTTTATAAAATAAAGATAAAAACTTTAGTATCAATGAAAGGAAAATTTAAGAAATCCACAGTATAGAGATATACACATTTTTAAACTAAGTCATGCAAAATGAACATGTCTTTAAAGAAAATTCAAACTGTAGACTGATGATAGTTTCCATGATTTAAGCATGGAAAGGAACAAGGGAAGAACAATTTGATAGTTCATTTCTCATAGCTATCATTATCTACTGCATTTTGAGAAAAAGCATTTGCTATGTTACCATACTTAAAACAAGTCACTTGATCACTTGATCACTTGATATCCAGTTATTCGTCAATTTGCTTGAGCAGACATCAGTAATATTTCCTTTTGTCCCTGTCACGTGCCACTGTAGCACAATGGCATCTGCTTGCTCCAGGAATACGAAGAGCCTCAAATTGTTGGTTCAGGGTCTTGACAAAGAAGTCTGACCATTTTGTCAGTGGATGGCCCCTTGATCTTTTGATGTCTGTGAGATCCAGTTGGTAACGGCTCTACCACAAAGGGTCAGGGGCGGAGAGCGACTTCCATGCCCAGACTACCATCCCAATAGAGCCTCAAAGGAATCCATGGGAACCCCCACACCATGCTGGTAGCATTTTTCATCATCCGAACTCCATAACTCATCAGAGCTCCACCCAAGAAAAAGAGCCAATCTCAAGCCCAGCTTGTCAGAGACCCACCCCAGTATAAAACAAAGTCATTCAAAATAATTTCAAGAGATCGGAATTACCCAGTGAAAAGTAAAGTTATACTTACTGGCTTCAATAATATTTCTCAAAATGAACATATCCTCTGATATATTAGATACTGATAATATGAAGCTATTGAACATAGTAAGTATTTTGGGAAGAGTTCAGTTATGGATACCCAACTCTACTCCAGGTTTTCTCCTCACTCTATTATCAAGGGTCATTCCTGGCAGCGCTTTCAAACTATGTGTAATGGTGAAAATCTCACTGGGGGCAACCACATGCAAGGAAAACACTTTTTGTCCTGTACTATCTTTCTAGCCTAAGTCACTACACTAATAGGAGTAAGAAGTCTTTTCACTTTTCATCTGTTTCCCCTCATATGTAACATATGGTCATAAATTGCATATATATGCATATGTATGTTCTATATATATTCTACCAACAATAAGCATGCATATAATTTATTGGAGGTACATAATCTAAAGGTAATAAGCTAATTTAGAATATTTGCTCAATTTAGAAAGTACAAAATTTAACATTTTATATAATAATTTCTAGGCTACTAGTGTTTACTAAAACTTCATGTTTAATAAAGATGCAATAAAAATGGAACATACTGGAAATTTTCAAAGATGGAAGATGCATATTTTATAAGGTAGTAAAACTATCAAAACAAGTGATTATAATATCTTTAATTCAAATCACTTGCAAATATTCTTCTGGACTTCATATGTGCATCTTTTCAGCCCCAGGTTGGTAGTGAAAGAAAGGGCCTGCAAACAGATTCAATATCACTATGGGCCATGGGTAGAGTTCACTAGGAGAACACATATGTTAAGTACATAAGACCCAGGATTTGATCCTAGGATTGCAATCACACATACAGAAAAAATGATTTATGTGTAAAAGTCTAATGATCATTTGGAACACATAGTTGTGAATTCCAAGGATCCTGAAAGCTATTGGTTAGTGATATAAACTAGGTAAGAGAAATGAAACTATAGCTTGCAGGTTTCTCCATTTATATACATTCTATAAATTCCCAATATTTTGCATGTATTAAACTCATAATCATTGCTCTTTATATCATTTAGCGCTATCATCAAAAATAATGTTTAAAGTTATATAATACTTATTATCCCTGCCCCTCAAGATGTTTCAGGTGTGTCTGTGGTGCCTGGCTGTATTGGCAGGTGGCAGACAGGAGACAGTCTTGTCTACACCCAAGGCTCTGCCCTGTGGACTCTGGATGGTTGATGGTCTAACATAGAAAAAGACCAAATCCAGAGCCACAACAGAGCCTGGCAAGCTACCTGTGGTGCATTCGATATGCCAAAAACAGTAACAATAATGGACTTCATTTCCAACACATGGAGATGTTACTGGTGCCAGCTCCAGCAAATTGATGAACAATGGGAAGACAAGTGACAAGTGACAATATTTATTATAAAATGTCAAAAATTTAATAAACAAATGCAATATTTTAGTTTTTTAGATTATATTACTTTGACAGGACCAAAGGATGTTTAGGAAATTTTCCTAGTACTCTAGCGTTGGTGGGAGATAGAATCTTGATTACAATTGATTATACTATCTGGCTATTTTTATAAGCATGTGTCTCTTTGATATTTTCTTATAATGTCTTGATTACGATGCTGAAACCAAGAGCACCGTTACTAATGGCACTTAATAAATTACTTACAAGTCCTACTCCTGTAGAAGCCAAAAAAGAAATCTCTTTGAGAATTAAATGAAAAGATTTAAAAAAATGTTGGTTAATAAAAAATAAACTGAGAACCTAGAGACATTAATAAGAAAATAAATAATACATGCATTGCAAATGAATTTTTCCAAGAAGCATAAATTTCTCTGAAAAATTAGTACTTAAAATGAACCAAGCCATACTAAAATTGCATCAAGTAAACATAACTTGTAGATCTTTATACAAAGCTTACTTGATGTATTTATTGCCAAACATAAATTACAAATGTTTTCTTTTCTAAGACAAAAGTTTAAGTAAATGCAATTAGATTATAAATCTAAAATCTGTTACAAATGCCTAAAAATGCTCTCTACATTTAAATACCCAGTTTTAAAAAGCATAAATTCCTCATTTATATGAAACATTTTCAGGCTAAAAGTTGATATTAAAAGATATATTCAATAAAGATTATAAAGTACCTCCAACTTCCAAAGATTTAAGAAATGGATCTAAATTCTTGATGCATCTTCTTAAAAGTCATTTAAATGAACAAAACAAACTAAGTAATTATATCTTCCTAAAGTTTAAGTTTATCAGCAAATCTTCCATAAAATATGTTCTGTGTAAATCTTTATATGTTCTTTCAAATTAATATCAGAGAAACTATCTCTTTTACTAGATTATCTTTTAAAGTGAGGGACATAGAAAATCAGTAAATGAGGTTTTATTACTAATTAGCATACTGCCTCTCCTACCTATAGTGCACTACAAAAAATGTGGCTTCCATTTTATCGCACAGATGAAACAGTTATCTTTCAGGGTTTGAAATTTCTGTGATCTTTATCCTTAATAAGCTCAGTAAAAGGCATTCAAATTACATCACTTTTGTCTTGGAAGTTAAATTGGGAAATATTGCATTCTCTGAGATGATAAACTCTGCAGAAGATAAATTATCATGAGAAATAGTTTTAATTGATTTACCATAATAAAAGTTATGTGACTTTGAAGTGCAAATGACACATTAAAATGAATCTACAGTATGTTGATAATAAAGTGGCTTCTTTGTTAATGGAATTACTGACACGGCAGATGCTTTCACGAGTGATGTCTTCTACTGTTAATCAAGAGATATCAATGTAAAATGAATGCACTGTTTATTCAAATCCCAGCTACCTTTTTATATCTTGCTCTGGAGTAGTGTAATGTGAAGATTTTGGTATTAAAGATCTGGCCATCATAGAGTTAATATTATTTATATTGTTCTACTTCCTCTTCCCCCAAGCCTTCAGACTTAATGACTAAATTCCTCCTGATGCATGTAAATCAGAAAGATTGTCAGAGTGGACACAAAAACAAAGCTCATGATGAGTCAAGAAACTTGTGGCAATGTCTAGAAAGAGTTTGTTTCATGTTAGATACATTCATATGTGTTGGTTGGTAAATTTTTTATCAGATGTGAAGGTTATTAATGAATAATCAAAATTTCTGAACAGTAAAATTCAAGCAATAAAATTAAATATATTGGAGTTTTAGAAGAAAGGAAAAAGTTATTTCAAATGTATTTAATAATTTAATAAAATACCTTCTGATCGACTATTTATTTCAAATTGTGCTAAAAAGCAATAAATTATTCAACTGCCTTAGAGAAAAGATCAGTTTTGGCAACTAAAAATGATTTCAATACTACTTTATGGGTTTTTAACCTGTTTTTGTAATAGCTATGTTTCAATAATCAATTTGAAATTTTATCTAAATAGTAGGAGTACAGATAAGTAGCACTATCATGAACTTCCATTTTGGAATAGAAAGGTGAATTATTTTCCATTACAACCTCATCTTCCAAGAATCATGGAGTCATGTGCTTGGAGACACAAGGGTACAACTTGGTACTATTAGACTCACTGAGGATTTCTGAAACAACATAAACAGCACAACATTAAGTATGTGTTTGTTTATTTATTTTAGGAATTCTAAAGAATTGTATATGGTGATATTAAGATATAATATCAATGGAAAGTGTAAAATTGAAAAATATAAAGTTTAATAATGATTTATATATTATCTACCACAGGCACTCACACCTTTTGTCTGGCTAATGAACACAGATTTTCTATTTCATAGATATTTTACTTTATGTATTAATTTTTTATTGGATCATCATGAGATAGAACATTACAAAGCTGTTCATGATTGGATTTTGTCATACAGTGTTCCAACACTTATCCCTCCACTGGAGTACGTTTTCCATTACCAGTGTCCTGTTTCCCTTCTCCTACCCACCTCCCTCCATCTTCCCCCATAAACCCATCTCTATGGTGGGTACTCTTCCTCTCTCTTTCTCTCTCTTTCTTTCTCTCTCTCTCTCCTTTTCTTTTGTGTATTATCATTTGCAATACACAACAGATACTGAAAGGTTATCTTGTATACCCTTTATCTACATTCAATTATTATTGTCATACTGGTATCTTCTCTATCTCACCTATCCTCTGCCACATCCCCACAGACTCTGTAGTAGATTCCAACCATTGACCAATCCTCCTGGTCCCTTTTCCCCTTCATCTTTTGATGAACTCATAAAATTTGCCTATAAATGTATGGAAAAGGAAAGTATCTACCAAGTGAAGTAGGTCAAACAGAGGACAGATAGTCACTGAAATTTTTATAGTAAGTTTAATATAAATTATTTACTGCCCATATTTGATGTGACTATTAAATTCAAATGTTATCTTTTAAAGAAATAAACAAAAAAGAAAGAAACAATAAATATACAACTTGCAGGATTACTGTTTCAGAAAACAGTTTTTACCATTCAGTGAATATAGATGCTAAGAGAAATAATAGTAGTGATGCTCATATGACAGCAATAAAATAAGTTTAAAAATACCTAAAATGTCTTGTTTATAAATTTATAAGTAAATATTAATTAAAGTTATTTTCATGTTAATTAATGTAACTTTTATGATATAATATTTTATTAAAACTGAAAACTTAATACGAAAAACTAATACTTAATTTAGAATGAATTTTTCCGAACATATAATTTTATACTTCTAAATTTATTTGGTTAGTAATTTTATTAGCTTAATAGTTTTAAATCTTATTTAATCCAGAAGATACTGAGCTGTGGATAAAATCTGTGAGGCAACATCAGAAGTTTTCCATTCATTTACCATTTGCACCACTCATGCATTCTTTATCCTTTCAACCTGGAAAGCTTCTTCTGATGATTTTTTTAGTGGCTGTTTAAACAAAAATAGATGTTTATCTCTTTAAAATTTTGCCAGGAAGCTGTCACTTTCCCATTTAGTCAAGTGATGTTGTGACAGGATGTGTCAGCATCTCACACAAATGAAAAGAGATATAGACCTGTATTTACTTTAGCTGAAAAATAAGTAGTCATCAATTCAGAGAAAAGTGTTTTCCCATCTGAAAAGATGAGGTAAATAGGAGTAGTTGAGAGAAGTAAGTATTTCCTAATACTTAAAATGCAGATGTAAACTAGACATACAGTGCTTATTCATTTTGGGTTATCATCCTCGAAGTGGCTCATCTCACGGTTGTGTAGAAGTTGGTACTTCACTATCTGTCATTTGTGTTCTTTTTTTATCAAGAAATTATCTATGTTTATGCAGTCAACCTTCCCATCTTCTCTCTAATGTAGGCTAAAAGCTTCAAATATTCATTCAGGAATAAGAAAAAAAATCTGTAGGAATTTTTAAAGCACAACAAACAGGATTAGTAGATATTTGCCCAGATTATGAGTACTTTATAATAATGATGTATTATGCTTTACATGTTGCTAAATATATATGAATATTAGGTCTCATTTGTATTTTATTTAATAAAATAGCATTCATTTTAAAGTATTAAAAAGTTCTACAATAAACAAAGCTGGCAGTGAACCAAAGTTTGTGTCCAAAAGTTGTCAGTTGTGCAGTTCAATTAAATAAAACTAATAAAACAGAGGAAGAAGAGGAAATATATCAGCTTTGTAGACTGGGGAAAGCACTGCTGTAAGAAAACGAATCAAAGTTAGGCACTTTTGGAAACAATTGTCTATGATTACATGTTTGAATATTTCACATTCTTAACTGCAGCATATTTAGATGTGTTACTTTGTTTTTACAATTTTTGAGAAACAAGTTAAAATGTTTAAATATAATTAATATGAGAATTCTATGACTCTAAAGAATAATATGACTTTAATTGTAAATATACAATTATAGATTTTACAAAGCCTTTGATTTTCAGGTTCATTACAATGCTGTGAGAATTTAGAGGTGCAAATGAAATATCTATTTTTCTCACCTAGGGAACAAAAATAAAGATAATTAGAGAGAAACCAAAGAAGCAAAAATTGAAGAATAAAAATAAGGAAGGAAGGCACACAAACACCACTTATTATCATCTAAAGAATTATACAATTTTCAAAATACGTTGGAAGGGATAGGATTTAGTTCACACTTTGCAGTTCTCTGGAGTTATGCCTAGATCTGTGCTTTGCAGCGCCTAGAGAATCACACGTGATGCAAGGAATTAAACTGTGCTGTTCACATTCATGGAAAGCACCTTAACTTCAATGCTCACTCCTTGGCTTCTAAAATTTAAATGGCATTGTAATTTCAGTATCAACACTTGTTCTTTATAAAACTAGATTTTTGTTAATTTAACTAGTATTTGGCATATAAATTCTTACTTATATCGATTTTCATTATATTTTCTTTTTTCATGAGTTTATAATATGTCTTAAGAAAGAAAAGTGCTCCATCACTTTCAATGTTTTGTGGTTCTTTAAAGTAAATAATTTCAATTATTTTATGGTACTTAGTTGATGTTTACTTCTCCTGCTCTAAGAATTATGTCTATATTTTCTACCAAAATTTAATTTTTAAATATATTCTTCTACTAGATGAAAATTTAGCTCCTTCATGTTCCATATCTTAGTGTTTCTTATTAGAATTGTTATTTATACATATGTGTATATATGTACATGTATACATATACATATATATATACATATGGTTACAACAGAATAGCTAAGTATTGCTTAATACATAAAAATCATGATCTTTAGTATAAAATTCTTATAATTTATTTATTTACATATATAAAGGTTTATCACATAAAACTTAAAACTAAATGGAATTTTAGATTTCATTTTTTTAGTCCTAAAATGCCTCACTCTCTTAAAATCATTAAATACTTAATATCATTTATTGATTATACAACTTTGATACTAAAAAATATTGACAGATGAACCTTATCTTTGCAATAACTGTTGACATATTTATCCATCTTATTTTCCCTGAAAAATCTCTATGAAAAATTTTAATATGTATGAATACTATCAGAGAGGAAAAAGAAAAAAATAATGATTTTTATGAATCTTACATTTACAGCCAATATTTTGTTAGTAGTCTACATCTTTTTTTAGTTCCTTTTTAGTCCCCAAGTATTTTATCGTTTTCACTCTCTTAGAGATGTGTCTCCTTTGCCATTATTAATGTGCACGATAGAAATGCTAGCTTCAATAACAACTGAACGTCTCATCACTTTTTCAAAATAGATTCATCTTCCTTCTGGCGCCATCCAGCCCCGACGCCCAGCAGATCCCCGCGCTCTTCCAGGTGTGTGTGTGATTCTTGCATCTCCGTGGACCCCAAGCTGCCACAGGGAAGAGCGGAAACTCCATCAACGGGAACCAAGGCAAATTGCCTTGGTTTCACCCCAGACTGACCCTTGGGCACTGAGCATCTGGGAACATCCCAAAACTCAAAACCGTGCGGACGCACTAGCGTCCCCCGCGACCCTCTTACTACCTACCTTGCATGAAGTACCAGTGAACCTAGTTCCTACATCCTTGCCACCCACCCAAACTCTGCAAACAGACCAGACACCTACTAACTGTACTATCTAATCACCCAAGAACTCACATTTGCAACATATAATAGTCATAATGGTAAAGCAACGCAATAATCCATCAAGCTCTGTGAGTGAAGTCACTGGTCCAGATGAGTCTAGCAATACCAATGAGTTGTATAACCTCTCTGAAAAAGAATTTCTGAAAGAACTGTTAAGGATTCAAAGGAATTCAAAAGAAGCAATGGAATGCAAAATCAATAAAATACAAGAGGACATGAGAGAAGAAGTGAGGAAAATGCAAAGGGAAATGACAGATATTAAAAATGAGGTAAATGAAATAAAAAAACACAGTGGAAGGCCATCACAGCAGAATAATAGCTACTGAAGAAAGAATTAGTGATCTCGAAGACGAGTTCCAAAGATTCTCTACACAACACCAGAAGAAAGAAAAAATGGCTCACAATTACCGAACAGACAACAAGAGATAATCGGGATGAAGCCAGAAGAAACAACATATGGATCATGGGGGGTCCCAGAAGGGCAAGAAGAAAACCCTGATGAAGAAAAAACTGTCAAAGCCATAATTGCTGAAAAGTTCCCGGAACTAAAGAATGCTTGCCTCAAGATCCAAGAGGCCTGTAGGATAGCAGCTAAAAAGAAACCCCCAACAAGAATACTCCAAGACACATCTTAATAAAAATGACAAAAACTATAGATAGGGATAGAATACTGAAAGCAGCAAGATCAAAGAAGGAAATCACATACAAAGGAACATCTCTAAGATTTACAGCAGACTTCTCTGATGAAACACTCGCGCCCGAAAACAGTGGTGAGATATTGTGAAAAGGCTCAATGAACTGCAGGCTTCACCAAGAATTCTTTATCCGGCCAGGCTCACATTCAGATATGAAGGAAGATACACAACTTCATGGATAAGCAACAACTCAGGAACTTCATGGACTCAAAACCAACTTTAAAACAAGGACTGAAGGGCCTACTCTAATGCGACCAAACCCATAAGCACAACAAACACAAAAAGAAAGATGGCAAAAAATCAAATGACAATAATCTCTCTCAATGTCAATGGTCTAAATGCACCAATTAAGAGACACAGAGTGACAAAATCGATTAAAAAATTGAACCCAACATTCTGCTGTCTACAAGAAACGCATCTGAATAATCAGAACAAACAGAGACTCAGAGTCAAAGGTTGGAAGACCATTCTCCATGCAAACAACTCCTCCAAAAGGGTGGTGTGGCCATATTAGTATCAGATAATATAGACTTCAGGCTGAAAAAGTTTTGAAGGGACAACGAAGGCCACTTCTTATTAATTAAGGGGTATGTACAACAGGAAGAAATTATACTACTAAACATATATGCACCCAATGAGGGGTCAGCAAAATACATAAAACAACTGCTAAGAGACCTCAAAGAAGACATTGACAGTAGCACAATAATAGTTGGAGACTTCCAACACTGCTGTATCAACGATGGATAGATCAACAAGACTGGAACTCACCAAGAAATATTGGTCCTGAAGGAAGAAATGGAAGAAAGAGAGCTAGTGGATATATACAGGGCTTTTCATGCCAAAAAAAGCTGAATACACATTTTTCTCTAGTGCACATGGAACATTCTCCAAGATAGACCACATGCTCAGCCACAAAGCATACCTCAGTAAAATTAAAAAAAATAGAAATTGTGTCAGCTATCTTTTCAGACCATGATGCACTGAAAATGGAAGTTAACCGTACACATAAACAGTGAGTCAAACCAAACACCTGGAAACTGAACAGCTCACTCCTGAACAACAAATGGGTCATAGAAGAAATCAAACAGGAAATCCAAAGATTTCTGGAAACAAATGAAAATGAAGACACCAATTATAAGAACTTATGGGACACGGCAAAAGCCGTGTTAAGAGGGAAGTTTATAGCTATGCAAGCATTCATCAGGAAACAAGAAAGGGCCCACATAAATAACCTGACTACACAGCTGAAGACATTAGAAAAAGACCAGCAAAAGGAGCCCAACCCAGGCAGAAAAAAAGGAAATAATAAAACTTAGAGAGGAAATCAATGAGTTGGAAACCAAAAAAAACAATCCAAAAGATTAATGAAACCAAGAGCTGTTTTTTGAAAAAATAAACAAGATTGACAAACCATTGGCAAGACTTGTAAGTACAGGGAAGAGAAAACCCAAATAAACAGAATCAGAAATAAAAAGGGTGACATCACAACAGAAACCACAGAAATCCAAAAGATCATCAGAGATTACTTTGAGAGCCTGTATGCCGTGAAACATGAGAATCTAGAAGAAATGGATCAATTCCTGAAATCCTATAACCTCCCACGGCTGAAACAATAAGACCTTGATTACCTGAATAAGCCTATCACCATTGAGGAAATAGAAACAGTAATTAGAAGTTTGCCCAAAAACAAAAGCCCAGGTCCAGACGGATTCCCTAGTGAACTCTACCAAACCTTTAAGGAGGACCTACTGCCAGTCCTTTTCAAGCTCTTCCAGGAAATAGAAGAAACAGAAACACTCCCAAACAGCTTCTACGAGGCACATATCACCCTGATACCCAAAGCAGGGAGGAGACAACACAAAGAAAGAAAACTACAGACCAATATCCCTGATGAACACGGATGCTAAGATCTTCAACAAAATACTAACAAACAGAATCCAAAGACTCATCAAGAATATTATACATCATGACCAAGCAGGATTCATCCCGGGAATGCAAGGATGGTTCAACATTTGCAAGTCAATCAACATAATACATCATATCAAAAAAAGAAAAAATCAAAACCATAAGATCCTTTCAATAGAGCGCAGAAAAAGCATTTGACAAGATCCAGCATCCTTTCATGATTAAAACCCTCCAGAAAATAGGAATTGAAGGGACTTTCCTCAAGATAGTTACAACCATCTACCAAAAGCCCAAAGCAAGCATCATTCTAAATGGGGGAAAAGTTGAAAGCCTTCCCCCTGAGATCAGGGACAAGACAAGGTTGCCCACTCTCACCTCTTCCATTCAATATAGTACTGGAAGTACTTGCCATAGCAATCAGAGAAGAAAAAGGACATCAAGGGCATCCAGATAGGCAAGGAAGAAGTCAAGCTATCATTATTTGCAGATGACGTGATATTATACCTAAAGAACCCTAAACTCTCTACCAAAAAACTCCTAGAAACAATAGACGCATATAGTAGAGTGGCAGGGTACAAAATCAACACCCAAAAGTCAGTGGCTTTCCTATATACAAATAACGAAACAGAAGAAAGGGATATTAAGGAAACTATTCCATTCACAATTGTGCCACAGAAAATCAAATACCTAGGAATCAACTTACCCAAGTATGTAAAGGACCTGTACAAAGAAAACTACAAGACACTGCTCCAAGAGATAAAAGAGGACACAAGGAAATGGAAACACATTCCCTGTTCATGGATGGGGGAGAATCAACATTGTCAAAATGGTAATACTCGATAGAGCTCTGTACAGATTCAATGCAGTCCCTATGAGGATACCGATGACATTCTTCAAAGAAATTGACCAAAAGCTCCTGAAATTTGTATGGAACAATAAACCCTCAAGGATAGCTCAAGCAATCCTCGGGTAAAAAGAAGATGGGAGGCATCACCTTTCCCAACTTCAAACTGTACTACAAGGCAGTAGTAATTAAAACAGCATGGTATTGGAATAAAAACAGACCTGTGGACCTATGGAATAGAATTGAGTATCCTGACACCCAACCTCAAACACATGATCACTTAATCTTTGATAAAGGTGCAACGAGTTTAAAATGGAGTAAGGAAAGCCTCTTCAACAAGTGGTGTTGGGAAAATTGGGCAGCGACATGTAAAAAATGTATTTGGACCTGTGTCTAACACCATGCACAAAAATCAGATCAAAATGGATTAAAGATCTCAATATCAGACTTGAATCCATAAAAGTACATTGAAGAAAATATAGGAAAAACCCTCCACTACATTGAAGCTAAAGGCATCTTCAAAGGTGAAACCTCACTAACAAAGCAACTAGAAGAAAAGATAAACATATGGGACTACATGAAACTAAAAAGCTTCTGCACTTCAAAAGAAACAGTGACTAAGATACAAAAAGCAGTCCACAGAATGGGAAAGAATATTCACCCAATACCCATTTGATAAGGGGTTAATATCCAGAATATATCAGGCACTGGTAGAACTTTGCAAGAAGAAAACAAACAACCCCATCAAAAATGGGGAGAAGAAATGAACAGAAACTTCAGCAAGGAAGAAATTCGAATGGCAAAAAAACATATGAAAAAATGCTCATCATCATTGGTCATCAGAGAGATGCAAATCAAAACAACAATTAGATACCACTTTACACCACAGAGACTGGCACATATTCAAAAGAGCAAGAACAACAAGTGCTGGTGTGGATGTGGGGAAAAGGGGACACTCATCCATTGTTGGTGGGAATGCCGGCTGGTACAGCCTTTCTGGAAAACAATATGGACTTTCCTCCAAAGACTAGAACTTGAACTCCCATTTGACCCAGCCATACCACTCCTGGGAATCTACTCTGGGAAACCAAAAATACGCAGCGGAAACACCATCCCTACTTTTATGTTCATAGCAGCATTATTCATAATAGCCAGAATCTGGAAGCAACCAGAGTGCCTGAAAATCGATGACTGGATAAAGAAACTTTTGGTACATCTACACAATGGAATACTATGCAGCTGTTAGGAAAAAATGAAGTCATAAAATTTGCCTATAAATGGATGGACATGGAGAAGATTATGTTGAGCGAAATTAGCCAGAAGGAGAGAGACAGATACAGAATGACTGCATTTATTTGCATGGCATAAATATATATATATATATATATATATATATATATATATATAAAATATATACACATATTATGATACCAATATCCAAGGTTAAGTAAAACATATATCAGGAGGTCTTGTCAAAAGTGGAAATTATCACAAACGTGTGGGAGTCAGAGATTAGGTAAGGCAGATAATGGAACAGTGTGCTAATAATTGTCGAGGGTACTAATGCCAACCTAGAACTGAGCATTAAATAGAGGCAAAAGGATACACATGCCAACCTCTTAATGTATGTTCTGTAATCCATAGTCTGGAAGGGAAGGAAAAGAGAAAGAGAGAGAAAGGGAAAGAAATAAAGAACTTGCCATGGAGGGGGCTGGGGAAGGGGGAGGGAACAGGGGACGTTTGTGGTGGGAGATGGGCACTGGTGGAGGGATGGGTGCTAGAACACTGTATGACCAAAAACCCAAATATGAACTTTTTAATTGTATATCTTTTTTATTTGTATAACTCACGGTGGTATAATAAAATACTTTAAAAA
>JAJIBD010025401.1:0-41525 GCA_021461705.1 Cryptotis parvus | reverse complement strand
CGTGCAAGGCAAACGCCTACCTAGCTGGGCTATTGATCTGGCCCCCAAACCCCTTTTTTGACCTTGATGATCCCTTCTTTGTAGAATGGTGAGATACTGGTGGTGAATCTGTAATACAGCTCATGAAGGATCTTGATGGGTTTGAATGCTCTGTTTGGCTATGGTTTTCGATGACTGCTTCAGTCTCCACAGAATCAAAGGCTTTCTGTAAATCAATGAACTTGAGACAGACATCCTGAACTCCCTACAAATTTCAATGAGCTTGGTTACCGTGGTGGATAGGGTCGTGATTGTTGAATCCTTTCGAAGCCAGCTTGCTCGCATGGCTGCCCTTCATGTAATGTTCTGCCAATTCTGTTCAGGATGACTTGAGTGAACAGCATGTAGATGACAGACAACAGGCAGATGGGGCAATAGTTGCCAATGTTGTGGATGTCTCCCTTCTTGAACAGTAGAACTGTCCTGCTGGTTTTCCATTGGGAGGGCACCTCTGCGGACAGGTAGCATGTGAAGAGCCAAGCCAGTGATGAGTACTGAAGTCAGATTCTTCAGGTGTTCGGGTGTGACTTTGGCTGCCTGGTGCTGTTCCCTCTCTTTACGGACGAAATGGCATATTGGATTTCAGAAGGGAGAACATTGAGAACTACTAAACCATCCTGCGGAAATTGGTATGTGGTAGGTAGACGTGGCTATCAAACATAACTTAGTTTTTATTGCAGCACTATTCACAATAGCCAATTTCTGAAACAACCCGAGTGCACAAGAACAGAAGACTGATTAAAACTATGGTACATCTACACAATAGAATACTATGCAGATGTTAGGAAAGACAAAGTCATGAAATTTGCTTAAAATGGATGGACATGGAGAGTTTCATGCTGAGTGATGATGGAGATGGAGAGAGACAGACACACAATGATTGCACTCATTTTTGGGTAAAATAATATGAAACTAATATCCAAGGATAGTAAAAAGGGCCAGGAGGTTTGGTCCTGGTTGGAAACCCGTCTCAACCTCTTGAGAACAAGGTAGTTGGGATAGGGTAGGGACCACTACCATTACAAAATGTAATTTTACCACTGTATAAAACGGTGCAGAAACAGGCAAGGGAAAAGACATAGTAAATTCTCGGTATTCGTATTGTGGACCATAATGCCCAATGGTAGAGAGAGTGAAGGAAGAAAGAGGAAAAGTGCCTGCCAAGAGACAGACTGGAGGATGGGTTTGGGGGGTGAAGGATGGTAAAGGGACACATAGGTATTGGGAAAATTGTACTGGTAGAGGGATGGGTATTAAACATTTTGTGACTGAAACCAGATTATGAACAGCCTTCTATCTGTATGTCATAGTGACTCAAAAAAAAATAAAAATGTAGATCTCTTTTCTCTTACTGTCAGATAAGTACAGGAATTGTCATCAGAGAAATAAATCCCTATATTTTTATAGGTTCTTGGGTCTCTGTCAGCCCACAAAAGAGTGTTCTATGAACGAGAGGGCTATTAACATTGACATATGCCAAGAGATGTCTCTGTGGTGAACAAACCCATTAGAATGAATGGGTTTATTTAGGGGATTCTAAATAGGTTAACCCATTTAGACCTTTAAGACCTTCCACTAGTAGTGGTTCTTTGTACAAACATGGTGACTTCCATTTGAATGGGGCTAATGTGTAAACAGATGGCTGGCAAGCAAAAAAAGACCACATAATGATTCCTCCAAAAATGTTGTAATGTTTTGTAAAGCCTGAATTTTGTTTTGATTTTCAGTTTCTGTAAGGGAAGTAGCTGAGACTAAGGAAGATGGCTAAAGGAAATAGAGCATGACCAAAAAACTGTTTATTCTTTGTGATGCTAAGCTATTCCCAATGTTGTCCCCTAGCAGGAGGAAAATGGCATGAATAAAAAAGAAAGGAAACCAGAACAAGGCCCTTTAAACTTACCTACAAAGAATCCTTCATGTCAATGTGTAAGTTATTTAAATTAATTGTAATGCTGCTATAAATTGATGCCCAATAGAGAAAAGTAAACATTCAATGAATTCATGTCTAGACACTAAATGGTGTGGACCTGCACATTCTCCCACACAACATTTTGTAATGTCAACTGTATCTAAAGTGCTTCATTGTATGAAATTTGAAGGAGCTTTCAAAGCTTAGAGAATTATTAGAAATGGCACAAGACAATTAACTCTGAGATTCCTAACTTTTTCATAAAAATTGACTCAATCCGGGTGAAAATTAATAAGAGATTTCACAACTGAGTTAATGTGTGAACAAACATAGACAATATAAATTAAGTCTCCCATAACATAGAGAAGTTAAAAAGAAAAACTTAAGTTAAAGAATAAGGAGAAATTATGAGAAGGAACGTGATTTGGCATGGCATTGTATTAGAAATCTAATAAAATAAAACTTAGACTATAAATTAAATCTGCAAAATTTCATTAAAAGTTATAAAACTTTAGAATGAAGATTATTCACTCTTTGTTATTAGTAAGCTAAGACATCAAAAAGAATTAAGGAAATATATGTTAAATGGGAGTTAACTTTCAATACGATTATTTTAATCAAAACTATGACTACCATAATAATACCTGGAGAACATTGTTACATTGTGAGTGATTTGGCCCTAGATATATATTCTGCTTCTATTGTGGAAGTTCCAGATATTCATTTAGTCTGTCTTTGGGGTACTTTCTATCTTACATTATAAATAGCTCTTCTTTATTTGAGACTAAATCTAACATATGTACTGGGTTGGCTGTGTGCAGAGCAACACATTTTTACCTGTGCTATCACTTTGGCTCTAAAAATAATTATCTTTAGCTTTGAGAACTGAAATTGACCTGGATATAAATATTAAAAAACACAGAAAAGATTTCTAATAAAATATTGGTCAATATTCTAGGCAAGAACATTGTTATCATCAAGAATTAATGTACACAACATTATTGGTATTTTTATATTGGCACTGATAGGCAGAATGATATATAATTCTTATAAAAATTTTAAATCAATATATTGTTTATAAAAGATAAATGTCCTCAAATTATTATTTAGATTATCACATTATATATGAAAATCCAGTTAAAATTTGACAAGATACTTCTTCTGAAAGTTTAAATGCAAGAACATATAGTAAAAACTTAGCCAATTCTTTATGAAATATCATAGCTAGAATTTTTTAGTTTTCCCAACATAGTTTTTTAAAAAGTTTCACAAAACAAAGATCATAGTTCTCTGCCCAAAGATATACAACCATAGAATAAGAGTCAGGGATGTGACTCAGTGGTAAAGCACATGATTAAAGTGTATCAGTTTCTAAGTTCCATTCTTGACACAGCAAAACATTAGCAATGAAAAGAATAACTCAACTAAGCTAAACAAAACAATAGAATGACTTTCACATAAGTAAAAAATATTTGGAATTCATACCATGTAATGCATGATAGCAAATGCCAAATGAATTAATCTTCTGTCACTTCATTATTGTTAAATATAATTCATATTTCTTCTTGATTTACTTCACTTATTTGCTGAAGGGACAATATTTTAAAAAAGCATACAGAATGATACAAAAACAAATAAATGATACTTCAGGAAGAAAAGTTTAAGCAAATATATCAATATTTAACATCCTGATGAAACCACATTTAGATTTCACCCGATAAACCTGTGCTCTTCTTTGTCCTCATATCTAAGTAAATTTCATTCAGTAAAAAGTACCTTGCTTCACTAAAAATTAAAAAAAAATAATTAAAATCAGTCTAGAAGTAGATAAGTTTGTCAAAAACTAATATTTCTGGTCTCTGAAAAGCGATGAAGGACAAATGGGTAACTAAGACTTTATTCACATAGACATGCACTATCTTTTGTTAGGGTTAAAGTGAAATGTGTAGAGACTCACCTCAGTGGTGCTCAGTTGCTATTCAAGCCTCTGTGCTCATGTGTGTGCCCTCTGGTGCTGTTTTGGGACCATATGGAAATACAGGCTTTCCATTTGAGGAAAGGAGGTTTTCCATTTGAGGTTTCAGGTATTGAAGGACCATTCTATGATTGGCAGTGTGAATGGAAAGAAACATTTTTTAAAAATTCTTTTATTTTTTATTTTTTACAATTACAAAGATATACACTATTAAAGTTCATATTTGGGTTTTGGTCAAGCCACAGTGTTACAGCACCCATCCCGCCACCAGTGCCCATCTCCCACCACCAATGTCCCTGGTTCCCTCCCCCTCCCCAGCCCTCCTCCATGGCAGGTTCTTGATTTCTTTCCCTTTCTCTCTCTTTCTCTTTCCTTCCCTCTCAGACTATGGATTAGTAGAACACACATTAAAGGGTTGTCTGTCATCTGCAAATAATGATAGCTTGACTTCTTCCTTGCCTATCTGGATGCCCTTGATGTCCTTTTCTCCACTGATTGCTATGGCCAAGTACTTCCAGTACTTATATTGAATAAAAGAGGTGAAGAGAGTGGGCAACCTTGTTCTTGTCCCTGATCTCAGGGGGGAAGGCTTTCAACTTTTCCCCTAGAGAACCCTAAACTCTCTACCAAAAAACTCCTAGAAATAATAGACTACATATAGTAGAGTGGCAGGATACAAAATCAACACCCAAAGTTGGTGGCTTTCCAATATACAAATAACGAAGGAAGAACATTTTTATCCGGTCACTATCCCTTGACTTAAGAGCTATTCTACATTTGGGTAAAAATCATACAGCCTGAGTCTACTAAGCCTGGAACTGTTTTGATTTTTCTTATCTACAATTCTATTGCAGTTTCACCTGGCCAAGATTGGCCAGGAGATTCTGAGTTTATAGCCAAAGGTGGAGTTTCTACTTGTGTTTTGGGAGTAGGAAAGGTGAAAATTCATGGCTGATAGCATTAGCAGAGGTTAAAAATAGTAAATGCTTTTAAATAGAGAAAACTCATTGCTAGTCTGAAATTGTTTGTGGCAATGAGTAGAATGCCAGCCAGAAATTTATGGGTATTACCATAAAATTAGAGAATAGAGGAGTTAATTAAGATCTTCACATATTTCAAAGACACAAGAACTATACATGCATGTGATAGGCATGAGTTTATGAGGGAAAGAGGAAGGAAGAACTAACTGAGTTTTAATTTTTCCCTTTTCCATACAGAGACCCAGCATCACTTTAAGGGCAAAAAGCTTATATTTTGATAATTATCTTTGGTTGAGTTTATTTTCTCTCCCACCTTTCAGACACTCAGACTACCCAAAGAAAGTCTTTAGTGGTTACATATTGTCAGAGAGGCAGAGTTTACAGATAAATCTAAGTTAGCAAACATAAAGAAGGCCCGCAAGACAGAATGTTATAGGATCCAGAGTTTCTGAAATATACTAAATCAAAGATGCAAAACATCTAGCAGAATTTCAATAAAGCTATAAAACATGGAAAAAAAACCCAGAAAAACTGACCTCTCCTAAAGGGAAATAAAAAACTGACTCTGAGGTTGAAGTGATAGTTCTACAGGGTAGGGCGCTTGTCTTGCACACATCCGACTAGAGTTTGATCTTTGGAGCCTCATATGGACCTCTGAGTCCATAACGAATGATCCTGAGTGAATAGCCAGGAGTAAGCCCTGGAGGGACCACTGAATGTAGTCAAAACACAGAGAAAGAAAAAGTGAAAGAAAGGGAAAGAAAGATAGAAAGAAAGAAGAAAGAAAATTGAGAGAAAGAAAGAGAGAGACATACACTGTTGGTGGGAATGTCGACTTGTACAACCTTTCTGGAAAACAATATGGACATTCCTCCAAAGACTAGAAATTGAGCTCCCCTTTGACCCAGCCATACCGCCTCCTGGGAATATACCCCTGGAAAGCCAAAAAACGCACAGCGCGAAACACAATCCGCACTTTTATTTTCATAGCAGCACTGTTCACAATAGCCAAAACCTAGAAACAACCAGTATGCCCGAGAACTGATGACTGGATAAAGAAACTGTGGTACATCTACACAATGGAATACTATGCAGCTGTCAGAAAAAAATGAAGTTATGAAATTTTGCTATAAATGGATGGATATGGAAAGAATCATGTTGGAGTGAAATTAGTCAGAAGGAAAGGGAGAGACATAGAATGACTGCATTTATTTGCATGGCATAAATATACTAGGTGATCTTACCAAAAGTGGAAATTACCACAAGCGTGTGGGAGTCAGAGGTTGGTTTAGATAGAGAAAGGAACATGAGTGAATAAATGTCTAAAGTTCTGATGCTAACATAGAACTGAGCATTAAAGACAGACAAAAATGCAAATGATGGCTTCTAAGTGTACGTAGTGCAACCCACAATGTGTGGGAGAAGGAGGAGAGAGAGAGGGAGAGGGAGAGGAGATAAAGAACTCCGCCATTTAGGCGGGATGTGGGAGGGGAGGGAATTGGGGACATGGGTGGTGGCTGAGGGGCACTGGTGGAGGGCGGGGTGCTGGAACACTGTGTGACCGAAAACCCCCAAACGTGAACAACGTTGTAATTGTATATCTCACGGTGGTATAATAAAATGTTAAAAAAAAAAAAGAGAGAGAGAAAGAAAGAGAGAAAAAGAAAGACAGAAGAAAGAAAGAAAAAGAAAGAAAGAAAGAAGGAAAGAAGGAAGGAAAGAAAGTGAAGGGAACCAAAAGAACCAAAGAATGAAAGAACAAAAAGAAAGAATAAAGAAAGATAGAAAGAAAGAAAGAAAGAAAGAAAGAAAGAAAGAAAGAATAAAGAAAGAAAGAGAGATGGATGAAAGAAAGATAGATAAAGAAAGATAGATAAAGAAAGAAAGATGGATGGATGAAAGAAAGAAAGAATAAAGAAAGATAGAGAAAGAAAGAAAGAAAGAAAGAAAGAAAGAAAGAAAGAAAGAAAGAAAGAAAGAAAGAAAGAAAGAAAGAAAGAAAGAAAGAAAAGAAAGAAAGAAAGAAAAGAAAGAAAGAAAGGGAAAGAAAGAGGGAAAGACAAACGACTATGTTGTAAGGGTGAGGCCTACTACATATGTTGAAAACTAAAATATCAATTTTGGCAAAATCGCATTTTTCAATTGTGGGCAAAATGACCCCATTATTCTCCAAAAATTTTTCAAAGGGTTGTCTCCAGTGTAACAACACATAAACGGGATAGCACAGCAGGAGAATTGAAAGACCACTGACAAGGCAGTGAGGGCACAGGAAGGAAACAAGTTTAAAAGTTAGGAAAAGCTGAGAAAATCTGGTCATAGTATCAAAGGAATATATAATGGCAATGTCTCTAAATAGCATAGCTATAAAAATACAAAGTGACACATGCAATTATTAGTAGATGATGTAAAATAACTTAAAAATAAAATTTTAGGTCCAGAACAATAGTACAGCAGGTAGCGCATTTCCCTTCACACAACTGACCCAGGTTCAATCCCCAGCATCCCATATGGTCCCATGAGCACCACCAGGAATAATTCCTGCCTTCAGAGAAAATAGTAACCTCTGAGCACTGCTGAGTGTGATCCAAGGCAATAAATAAATAAATACAATTTAAAATTGGAGTCTGGAGTGAGTGATAGAGAAGAGAATAGGTCACTTGCCTTGCTTTGCAGCCGACCAATCTCTAATACCACATATAGCCCCTGAGCAAACCTTAGCACAGACACAGAAACATTCTCTAAGACCACTGACTATGAGTTAGAAGGAAAATAGAGCAACAAAATACATTACTGGAAATAATGAATTTGAAAAAAATTGAAATCATAACCCAATGATACAATTATAGGTAACAGTAATAGAGAATAATGTATTAGAGACTTAAGGAATAGTATAAAACATTGCATCCAAAAGTCTGTAAGACTCTGAAACTTATTCTCATGAATTCTTGAACATCCCCTGCCTATAAAAAGTGGATACATGATGACTTCTCAATAGTTCTAGTGTAATTCATTCATTCTTTTGTTGTTTTAAAAATTTATAGTGTAATATATTATCTATTGATAAATCATTTAGTTCTACATTTAAATGTTAAAGATTCACAACAGACACATGACTGTTTACAACTAGTTACATTTATGTGGCATTATCTCAATTTGTTCCCTTTTAAGGATGTTATTTTTAGAGAAATTTTACAAGTATGGATTTCCCATATAACCCTTGCTCCAAATTACATAACCTCATTATGAACCATCCACGAACAGAGTTGTATACTTCTTACAATTGATGAATCTACATCAATACATCGTATTAATTCAAAGCTCAAAATTTATATTATTAATTAATGTTATTTGTGCAATCTGTGGGTTTGGATAAATGCACTGTAATCTGGATTTATTGTTATTGTATGATACAGAGTATGTTCACTTTTCTAAAGGTTCTTTACCTCTTAACTACCCTCCTCCTCAGCCCTGAAAACCACTGGTATTTTCATTGTTTTATGTTTTTGCTTTTAGACATAGAGTTAAGTGTTGGATTATCATTTGTTCACAGTCATCTGTCTCCTGCTCAGCAGGCATCTGTCTCCTAAGCAGGCCAGTGACTTGCCAGCCCTGGGTTTTGTATTGTAAGTGAAATGTTGTTTTTCTTTCCCTGCATGCCCTTTGCATATTCTTATGTTAGAGCATCATCTGTCCTTTGGTAGACACAGGTACAGTTAAAGCTATGGATTTGTGATATAGAAAATTGATTCTGAAATGCTTACTCCTGAGCGTCTATCATATTTCCTAACTTAAAACTTCACTTTCTCTTATATTGATTCTAGTTCCTTAAACCTGAAAAAAGTGTCTGTCAGGGAACTTGTATGGACCCATGGCAAGTCATTAGTAAACTATCCTGGCCTTGACATGGGACAGGCTGTCATTAGGAGGATAATAATTTAAAAACAAAGTCATAGAACAAACTCAAAGATAAATAACTGATTTTGGATTGGTTGGGGTTAGGATACTTGGCCTGACGACTGTAGTCTGGAATATATAGCGAGATTCCCCAGGAAAAGCCACCCTTTTAAATGTCTGTATTTCTTGCTGTGTTTATATAAAATGACTAGAAATATTATTAATATGACTGTTTACCAGACAAGGAAAGAAGAAAACAACATGCCAGGATTCTGCCTCTGTCCTGGGCAGGTCATTAACCCCAGGGTAGGGTAATTATCTGGGGAGAGGTACCCTGGTTGCTTGCCCGGGAAGGAGGATTTTTAACCCCTCTCATTGCTTCTGGATCAAGCTTCATTCTCCTCTTGCATCTCCCAATTCTCAATCTTTTGGTAGGGGTTAACTAACAGACTGGACTTGGGAAGAGAGGAGAGAGAGGAGAGTGATAAAAAGGAGAGCCTTTACTATCAATAGAGCCTGTGGTTTTGTTTCTTAGTCCATCAGCACTGGGGTGGGGAACAGTCATCAGCCCAAATGCACCAGGGGATGCTGTCATACCCCAATATTTGTTGGGGACTCTGCTGAGCCCCAATAGTTGAGAACCTACTTAGAAGGACTTTTTTCACTTAACAACATGCATTTAACTTTGTTATATTTTCATGACTAAATTACTCACTTCTTTTAGCACAAATAAAATTCTAGCATATGGATGCACCATAATTTATTCACATCTTGGTTGCTTCCAAGTTTTAACAATTATAAATAAAATTGGTATAGTCATATGCAAATTCTGTATGGACATAACTTTCCAAATCTTTTGTAAACACAGAGGTCAGTTACCAGATCCTTTGGCAAGAGTATGTTTAGTTTGTAAGAAAGCATAAAAATATCTCCCAAAGTGGCTAGTTTTGCATTTCTACTAGAAAGGAGAATTTCTGCTGCTTAATTTTACATTATTTCCAGAATTTGTTTTTATTATTCCAGATTTGGCTATTTTAATAGATATATTGGGCTTTTTGTTGGTTTAATTTACATTTTCCTTATGACACATAATGTAGCTAATCTCTCATATATAAGATCTTTAGTCCATTGGGGAGTGGGATTCTCCACAAGTGCTCACTTGCCTGTAACCACACCCTGCAAATCTTTTCCTGGGCATTTAGGAAATGGAAGTTTCTGTGTTCAGCCCCAGAATTGCTTTAAATCAGATTAGTTTCATATTAACAATATATAATTTTCTGTATCTTTTATTTTGATTCTCTTTTCCTGTGTATTTTAGATTGAAGTCATTTTTGGTGGGTGGGATGGGCCATACCTGGTGGTGCTTAGGATTACTCTGGCTATGAACTCATAGACCACTGTACTGTCTGGACTCGAGGGACCATATGTGGTTCCAGGAGTTGAATCCTGGTTGACCACACGCAAGGCAAGCATCTTAGGCCCTGTACTTACTTTACTCTGGCTCCCAGATAATAGATGAGGAGTTTCTTTTTCCTATGTTTTATACCATTCTCTGACTTGTTTTATTATCTTGACAATGCACTTTATACAGCAAAAGTATTTTTTAAATGTTTCTATATGAAAATTAGAAATTAAATGTTTCTATATGAAAATTTGATTTTCTAATTTCACTTCACCAAAGTGCCCCTCTTGGTGCTGCAGCCTGGAAAGCGCATGCAGCAGGAATCTGGGGTGCTTGTAAGACCCTCCTCGCTTTTGTTGTCCCCTCACCCATCACTGTTCTGTACTACTGTACAGAGTTCAGTAGTATTTTACATATTTTGTCCATTTTTCCAGTGTCTTGGATGATACTTGGGGCCGGGGCCAAGGGGTGGTGGGGTTGTGTCTTCCCCAAAGCCTCTGCTGGCCTGCCGACCGCTGGACACTATGGGTTATGGGGCATGTTGGCTGGCGCTTCTCAGGGCCTACCACATGCTCTCCTGCCTCATGGCTTTCATTTATTCTTTCCCAGTCCCTGTACAGGAAAGCTTAAGTATCTCAGGTTCATCAATAAATGCTTGAGTTTTGAGGTGACTACAAGATTATCCCACCCGCATGACAGAGGCTGGCAAGTTACCCGTGTCATATATGACATGCCAGTACCAGTAACAATTATAGACCTCATTCCCATAACTTGATGTAATGGTTTGAGGCTCTTTACGTTCCTGGAGCGGTCAGATGCCCTTGGGCTATCTTGCATGTGGCAGGACATATTGAGATGTTACTGGTGCCCGCTCAAGTAATTGATGATCTACGGGAAGTCAAGTGATAAAGTGATATGAACATTGTTATTCTGTTCAGAGAGTTGTTAAGTCATGTCTAAGAATTGATTAGGCTACTTGCTGCTAGTTTAGTCTTCTGTATTATTGTTTTTGTTTGTTGAGTTTAGTTGGCTTATATGTTAGTACCCCATCTAATTTGGTGAGATGCTACTGAAATTTCAGTATTGAGGAATTAGGAGGCGTTCAGACACTTGGATCCTTGGTCCAGATACTTCAGGATCTATGGTCTGGGCCAATGAATTGTCTTGGCAATAGATACCAGGGTTTCTGAAATAGTGGGGGTGGGAGCAGGCTGCCCAGGCCAAGTCAAAGACAACAACAGAGTTCTCAGCTTGGGTGCTACTGAAATTATTTGCACCACAGTGTTTCTGCAGAGAATATTCACGAAGTGTTGGAATTGAGCCCTTGGTGTGGCTGCAGCTGTGTGGTGTAGGTGTGACTGCCAGGGATTTGAAAATGTAGAGACTCTGCTTACCCATCTTCTGAGAGGATCTCAGAGTTGTCAGGCACGGGGAACTGGGTTTCTATGAATCTTAGCTGCTTAGCATGCATCTCCTTGGAGATTTATTTGGGATGCAAAGAGCAGAGTTATTCCTGAGCCCTGATAGGAGTGACCTATGAGTGCAAAACTAGAAGTAGTCCCTGAGGACCATGGGGTGTGACCCTTTCACCCTCCCCCAAGACTATTATCTAAAATATATCACTTGTATCACTTCACTTGTCTTCCCATTGATCATCGATTTGCTGGAGCGGGCACCAGTAACATCTCCATACATCCTGTCACTTGCTAGTGTAGCCCAAGGGCATCTGCTCACTGCAGGAACATGAAGAGCCTCAAATGATTCCATCAGGTCATGGGAATGAGATCTATAATTGTTACTGGTATTTGGCATATCAAATATGGCACAGGTAACTTGCCAGGCTCTGCCGTGCAGGTGGGATACTCTTGTAGTCACCTCTAATCTCGAGCATTTATTGATGAATATAAGGGAAATAAAAATTCACTAATTGAAAATAAATAACATGATTTAAAAGCACTTCTGGGCCTGGACACAGAAACTGACATCTTTTAACTGCTTAGGATAAGAATCACAGGAGTGGCCACAGGTCACTGAGCTACAGCACCTCCACAGCTACCTTGCTGGTGGCTGTGGCAGGTGCTAGTGCAAAAGTTTTTCTCATATATTTTTATTTTGAATCATATCTTCTCTGTATTATTTAAAAGGTCATCATCTTATGAAGGTTATTTAGGTTTTCCCTGATGTCATTTCTGAATTTTATGGTTTTTACATTAAGGTCTGTGATTCATTCTGATTTTTTGTGGTGAGTGTAAGGTCTCTGTATAACTTCTTTTTTTAACTTTTGTATGTCCAGTACTTCCAAGAATTTTTTGTTGAAGAGTTTAAGTTTGCATTATTACATTGGCTTTGATTCTTTGTTAAAGAGTAGTCTATTATACTTATATAAATTTACTTCTTTTCTTTCTATTCTATTCTGCTGATCTATTTCTTTCACCAACACCATTTGATCTTGCTGACTGTAGTATTTAAAGTATTGTTCTAAAGACAGGTAGTATTTTTTTCCAGTCCCAACTTGATAGCATTTATTTTTTTTAATCTTAAAATTTTTTTCATTTTTACAATTGCAAAGATATACAATTAAAAATTTCATATTTGGGTTTTGGTCATACAGTGTTCCAGCACCCATCCCGCCACCAGTGCCCATCTCCCACCACCAACATCCCCGGTTCCCTCCCCCCTCCCCAGCCCGCCTCCATGGCAGGTTCTTTATTTCTTTCCCTTTCTCTCTCTTTCTCTTTTCCTTCCCCTCCAGACTATGGATTACAGAACATACATTAAAAGGGTTGTCATGTGTATCCTTTTTGCCTCTATTTAATGCTCAGTTGTAGGTTGGCATTAGTACCCTCGACAATTGTTAGCACACTGTTCCATTTTCTGTCTTACCTAGCCTCTGACTCCCACATGTTTGTGATAATTTCCACCTTTGACAAGACCTCCTGATATATGTTTCACTTGACCTTGGATATTGGTATCATAATATGTACATATATATTTATGTTATGCAAATAAATGCAGTCATTCTGTATCTGTCTCTCTCCTTCTGGCTAATTTCGCTCAACATAATCTTCTCTATGGCCATCCATTTATAGGCGAATTTCATAACTTCATTTTTCCTAACAGCTGCGTAGTATTCCATTGTGTAGATGTACCAAAGCTTCTTTATCCAGTCATCGATATTTGGGTACTCTGGTTGCTTCCAGATTCTGGCTATTGTGAATAATGCTGCTATGAACATAAAAGTAGGGATGGTGTTTCCGCTGCGTGTTTTTGGTTTCCCAGAGTAGATTCCCAGGAGTGGTAAAAAACCAGGTAGTATTAATCCCCCAACTTTGAGTATCTCATTCAATATCATGTGGTCTATTTTGTTTTATCATTTCAAAGTAAACATTGGAAGTAGTATTTCAGATAAAATTTGGAGGAATCTATAAAATGACAACAGAACTATTTATCCATGAACATGAAGTAACAATCTTTTCAGTAACTCTTTGACTTTGTCAGGGTTTTGTGGAGTATTATTGCTAATAGTAGGTTTGTGTATCTATGTGTATGTAGATTTCTTTTTTTAATAATATTTTTATTATACCACCGTGAGATATACAATTACAACATTGTTCATGTTTGGAGGTTTCAGTCACATAGTGTTCCAGCACCCCACCTTCCACCAGTGCCCATTTTCCACCACCAATGTCCCCAATTCCCCCCCCTCCCATAGTATTTGCCATTCTAAGTGGAATGGCAAATTCCACCCACAATTTGCCTGTAGAAAGTGAGATATTCAGATAAAATGCTTGAAAATAGATATTACTGAATATGAAGAGATGAGGTAAGATTTATTTTTTCATGTAGAAAGTTTGAATTCGTGTGCAAATATCACTATAAAATGAGTTAATTTTGTTTAATAAAACATATTTTTCCATAATGTTATGTAAAACAGCACCAAACTATTTCAAAGTTTATTATTAAATTCACTTTAAGCCTCTAGAAGTTTCACTTGAAAGTTAATAGTAAATATTTAGTTTATTATTTAAAAAAGGCTATTTAACACCTAAGAGTGACAAAACATTTAAAATCTTATGGTGTCAAGTATTTTGAATAAATATTGTAATAGGAACACTTGTACTTTCCCATATAAATGTAAACTATTATAACTACTTGGAAAACAATACACAATATCTAATTAATAAGAGGAGCCTCTTATAGCTCTCTATGACCCAGAAATTCATCCCCTGGTTATATAACTTGGAAAAAATAACTATGTATATACTAAAAAGAAGCATAAAATACTGGCACAAGAATTTCTAAGAGCACAAAATTGGAGCCAGCTGAAATGCCCATCAGCAAAAGAAACTGTAATTAAATTTTTGATGGACTCTTTTAATAGAACATTCTTCAGCAATGAAAACAAACGAATTATATCTATAATTATTAACACCCACATACCCCATAAACATAAAGTGAGTATAAACCAGATTTTATAAATATACATAGAAAATAATTTCATTAAAAATGTTTAAATATGTAAAACAGAGTTATACTTTATGGAGATGCCCAAATATACATGATAAACTTTAGAGAATTAATGGATGACAAACATATTAAGAAGAGTGGTTGCCTCTGGAAAAGGTAAGGAATGAACATGAAGACAGATTCAGTTTGCAGTGGTTTATATTTTAAGCTGAGTTTTTACCACATATGTTTATATTGCTTTTCTTCATATCTTTTGTTAGAGATGGAACATTGTAGACATTTTAAAAAACAAAAACACCTTATGAAGCCCAGTAACATTAGGTAGATTTTAAATAAGGTGCTTGTGTTGGAGCAATAGTCCAGTGGGTTGGCCATGTGCCTTGCATGCACTTGACCTGGGTTCGATCCCATATGGTCCCCTGAGAACCAACAAGAGTAATTTCTGAGTGCAGAAACAGGAATAACCCCTGAGCATTGCCAGGGTATGAACCAAAAAGCAATAAACAGATTAATAAATAAATAAATAAAAATAAAATAGAGGTGCTTAAATATTAATAATTTTTTGTTTTTGTACAAAAATGAACAGAACAAGACAAAGTTTTAATTATAATTAAAAATAATCACTAACACAGGGGGTGCCAAATACACTGATTTTGTTATAACTTTCACTGTCACTGTCTTCCTGTTCATCATCGATTTGCTCGAGCGGGCCCCAGTAACATCTCCATATGTCCTGTCTCATGCAAGTAGAGCCCAAGGGCACCTGCTTGCTCCAGGAACATAAAGAGCCTCAAACCATTCCATCAGGTCATGGGAATGAGGTCCATAATTGTTACTGTTATTTAGCATATCAAATACGACATGGGTAGCTTGCCAGGCTCTCTAGCTAATATCCTGTCATTTACTTTCAGGACATTCTGTGAGCGATAATATTGATGTTTCTGTTCCTATTAAAAAACCAGTGATGTTAAAAAAATTACTTCTCCTTTTTATATTATAACAAAATCATGTGTGACTCCATTAACTTAGGACTACTGTTGGAGTTCTGAAAACAAATTGCCGAAACAACATGAATAGAATCTACATGTAAAAATATATTTCAGAGGAAATAATTTCTTATACTTTAATAAAGTATGTCATTTAAACAATTATAACTTATAAGAGTAAATAAATTAGTTTTTGATATGCCAAAAACAGTAACAATAACGGACCTCATTTCCAACGAATGGATGAGTAAATCGATGAACAACGGGAAGACAAGTGACACAAGTGGTACATATAGTTTACTAAAATATTATATAAAACAATACAACATAATTAACCTCTAAGTTCTACATAGTTTATATTTCACATCCCCAACTCCAAAATTCACCTCTGTTAATGATCAGGCCAGAGTCAATGCTAGACACATTAAATCTATATTACAATAAGATGCTTCACAGATGGAGCTGAGTAGACAATATCCCTTAAGAAAAATGGGAGAATTCCTTCACATCTCTATCAATTCCTATTACTTAAGTCAGGGATGTACAGACTTTCACTTGAGTCAGAATTACCATAGGTCTTGCTAAATATGGACTGTCGATTCCAGATTTTTGATTTACCAGTCAAAAGGTGAAAATGAGTATGGATATTTTGTTTTTTGGTGTGAGGAAAAATCAGAGATTCTCTAGTTTTAACAAGTTCCCAGAATATGCTGATACCGCTGCTTCTTGTAGTCAATGACCCAGAGCATTGTGTTCTATTGTCTACATTTTCTATGTATAATTTCTTAATACCTAAGCTAGTAGCTCCAGTTCAGACAATATGGAAAATAGAGTTTTTTGAATTATTTATTTCAATGTATTGGAATAGTTATAATAATTTTATACATATATATGTCAATATGACTTTCTGAATGGTAAAAAATAAGCAAAAATTACATTGCACAATTCTAAGAAAAACCTTGAATATACTTCTGAGTTTATTATTTATTGTATAATTCTCATTGCAATAATGTTGGGCTGCATCTAGGTATTTGTACAAGTCACTGAAAATTTACCTCATGGAAAATGGGGATATTCATATTCTCCTACATACACCACTGAATAGATTAAAAGGAGATCATGTGTGATGATATTGAAATTAAATGCACTTTGTTTCCAGTTCCTCTCTTTGAAGCAGAATGAATTCCCTGCTGTTAGCAAGAGCAAATATCATAGAGGATCTAACAGTTTAGTAGTATTTTCTTTAAAGGACCTGGAAGATTTGAGATTTTAAAAAACATTTATTTTCAAAGTTTACTTATGAAAACTCCCAAGCGCAGTCCCCTTACCTTATAAGTGAGAAAATTTGGAGGTAGAATCTAATGAAGGGAGTATATACTCAGTGTTGTCACAAAGAACTATTTCTTATGGTAGATTCAATACTTATCTTAAATTGATATTTTTTTTGCTTTTTTAGGGGTCAGACCCAGCAATGCTCATGGTTTTTCCTGGCTCTACACTCAGGGAATCACACCTGGCAGTGCTTCGGGGGACCATACGGGATTCCGGGATTGAACCCGGGCTGGCACTGGCCGGCTGCGTGCAAGCCAAACGCCCTACCCACTGGGCTATTGCTCTGGCCCAAAATCAATATTATTTTGTTTTTGAGTATTTAACTTTAATGTCTAATGTTACTGAGGAACAAATATTTTAATGTTGTTTATATGCTACTTGCTCTCCCTGTGTCCAGCTGCAAGTGAGGGCGCCCAGGAGGCATGGCAGGTTCTAGCCCTGGCCTACCACCCCAGCAGAGCCTCACAACAAGCCAGACCACCCTCCCCTACTCCATGGGGCCCGCCATTTTCCACATCCGGACTTCCCTCTCGTCACAACTCCACCCAGCAGACCACACTATCACAGTCCGGATCATTGACAGCCACCCTGCAGCAGTTTTTTTTTTTTTTTCAATCCGGCCCAGGTATACTGAACCAGAGACTCTCAGACATGGGGCAGAGCTGCTACTTGCTCTCCCTGTGCCCAGCTGCTTGTGAGGCACCCAGGAGGCATGGCAGGTTCTAGCCCTGGCCTGCCATCCCAGCAGAGCCTCACAACAAGCCAGACCACCCTCCCCTACTCCATGGGGCCCGCCATTTTCCACATTCGGATTTCCCTCTCATCACAACTCCACCCAGCAGACTACACTATCACAGCCCGGCTCGCACGGCTGCGCGGTTTATCAATAAATGCTTTATTTAGAGGTGACTGCAACAGTATGCCACCCGCACAGCAAGCCTGGCAAGCTGCTCGTGTAGTTTTTGATATGCCAAATACCAGTAACATTTTGTATTAGGTCATTCCCATGACCTAATATAATGGTTTGAGGCTCTTTATGTTCCTGGAGCAAGCGGATGCCTTTGGGTTCTACTAGCATGAGACAGGACATATGGAGATATTACTGGTGCTGGCTCTAGCAAATAGATGATTAACGGGAAGATAGTGATAGTGATGCAAATAGATAACTCATGTTAGTTACAATCTTGGGACTTACAAGTCTAGAGTCTAAGGTAAATGAAGAGATAGATTTAAATCTTGGCTAGTAGCTCTATGATTTCATGCAAATAATTTTTTGTGTAAAATTACTTTTTTGAAACTCCATATCATGGTTATTTATTAGAAAAAATGAAATTCTTAATATCAAGTATTAAGCATGATATCCACCATAAAGGAAATGGTCAATAAACATGCACTATCATTCCAATACTCATTGTCAGATTGCAAATTGGTAAAGTTTCTTCTTTGCAGTTGCCAACAGAATAATTCATTGATTTTATTTATATATTACATGATGGATTTTTACATTATAGGCAGTTAGTTATATGTAGATATTTGAGAGTTAACTATTAGACCATGCCATTTAGAAATTTGACTGATTTGATATATCTTGAAAGCAATAGATTCTGAAATTTGTGGCTTTTGAAAAAAATGTGTTGTCCAGATTGGAGGCAAGGTAATCTAAACAATAAAATGGATTTTGCATGAACTGATTTGATATTCTCATTCACTCATAACTGCAGAGGCAGAGTCCCCTAGGAAACACACAGATTACATAGTAAAAATCTGCAATCTCTAACTTTTGATTCTATGCACATGTAATTTTATTTGACATTTAAGGGGTTGGGGCAACTGTCCTGAGAGAAGGAGAGACTACAGAGGTTTAACCTTAGATTCTTTGAGTCATGATGAGAGACATAATTGTTGGTATGTATGTCTCGGTTTCCTATCTATCTAGTAGAAAGACAAAATATACTACAGAGCTGTCTGCTTTTTGAGAAATATGGAGACCATTCAATAAATCATGAGAATGGGGTATATGGAGTCTTAATGAAAACAAAGTGCATAAAAGGAAGGAAGGTGCAATATATTTTATCCAACTCTCCCGTGTGGCCATGTGTATGGATCCTTCCCAAGAGTGAGCATAATAGTAGAGCATTTCAGTTGCAGATGTGAAACGAATGTAGCTTCCTAGCTGGATACATTCCCTGGCTCTGTCCATATGAAGCACAGATGTTTTACAAATCAACTTTGTATTAAGGCCCAGATAACCCAACTAGGTTTAAAAATGATCACATTTCTCAAATAATGTGTTCCCCACAGTGTACCCTGGGAAGAAAATTGGCTTCAGAGGAAGATTTCTAACATTGTGCCTGGGGCCCCAATCCAAATAGCCTTTGGGAATTTAAGTGCAGCACAGTTCACCGCCTGATATGAAGGAAATAGGGACGAGTTCCATACTTGGTGTCTCCCTTTGGGAATAACGTCTACTTTTTCCTATAACTAATAACGTAGTGTTTCATAGAAAGGTATGTTAAAATAAGTCACCTATTAGAAAGTTCTAGATATTATGCTCAAGAGTTTCAAAAAAATGAACCAGAGTCTTTGAGATAGTACAGCAGGTAGGACACTTGCCCTCAACTGATGTAGGTTCAATTCTTGGGACCTCAAATGGTAACCTGAGCCTAATTAGGTGTGATTCCTGAGCACAGAGCCAGGAGTTAAGTTCTAAGCACTACTGAGTATGACCCCCAAACCAACCAACCGAACACACAACTAAAAAAGACACACTACCAATTCTTGAATGTTCAGGTCCAATATAAAAGGCAATCACAATTTGGCCCTAGTGATTCCATGCAAGAAGAAATTTGGAGAAAATCAATTCTTTGTTAGCTTATATGACTGGATCTTTATCTGCCAAGAAAGTCCACTGCTACTGTTAGAAGGCAGAACCACAGGAAAAACTCACTTCCAGGTTGTCTGGGAATCAGCTAGCTTTTGTGGTGCTGCTGTTGGCCCTTCTCAAGCATATTTATTTAATTTTTTGTTTTGTTTTGTGGCCACACATGGCCTTTTTCAGGTCTTAGCCCAGGCTCTTAGCTCAGGAATCACTCCTGGTGGGCTCAAGGCACCATGTGGGGTGCCAGGTGTCAAACCTAGGTCAGCTGTGTGCAAGACAAATGAAACACACTACTCTATATAAAAATCTCTCTGGATCCTCAAGCATCTTACTTTAAAAGATGAGAATCACAGTCTACAGTTTCTACTATTAATAAACCACTCTCTTGCACTTGATAAAGGAGCATATGTGCTAAAATGACTGGCACTGGGAATATCCATCATTGAAAGAGAAGCATCTACACATTATAAAGAGACTGTAATAGTTTGCAACAGTGTACTTGTAATCATTAGTTTTGAGGTGTTGCGGGTGTGGCTGCGATGACCAGCTGAGTCAGCAGGTGGCAGACAGGAGACAGCCTTGTCTACACCCAGGGCTCTGCCCATGGACCCTGGATGATCTGACATAGAAAAGACTGAGTCCCCTGGGATGAACCCAGAGCCACAGCAGAGCCTGGCAAGCTACCCAGGGTGTATTTGATGTGCCAAACACAGTAACAATAATGGACCTCATTCCCAACTAATGGAGATGTTACTGGTGCCCACTCGAGCAAACTGATGAACAACGGGAAGACAAGTGACTAGTGACAAGTGACCTTTTTGGATAACCTGAAGACTGATTCAGTCTGAAGTGTGGTAGAGCAAGCTGGTAGCGTTTGTTTTTAGCTTGACCTCCAGCTGGAGCCAACACGATGTCCAGACCTTCGTTTCTAATGAGGAAGCCAATTTTCTTGCAGTTGCTGGAAACACTTTTTTAAACATAAAAATGTGAAAAGGCATAAACACATAGATACATTTTTGTCTACTATTAAAATATATGTAACATTATTATAATAATCTAATCATTGAAAAAATTAAATCCCCCCAAATAAAAAGTTCATTAGAAAAGTAGCTATAGTTTGACTTTGCCAAAAGCCCACCCAAATTGGAATCCATATCAATGTTTCCATTCATATTACTTATGAAGCTAGGTTCATTCCAAGTCAAAGGCCTCTCTCATACAAAAATGTAAATTCAGTGCCCACATGGGCATTTATATATTTCTAGTTTATGCTCACTAAAATTAAAAAACAATCTTGTAGTTTGTTTCTCACACTCACCTTCAAGTGTATGCTAGAATCATGTGCAAAAATAGAATGAAATATTTACTCCAGGTCATCTAGTTTTGGCCAGAAAAAGTTGTTTTGACACTCCGATCATTTTGCAGCATGCTGTATATATTGTGAGTGATCACCCACCCATATGCTCTCCTAAGTAAAATTTGAGGCCCTCACAGCATATTCTCCCAGCTACCTCTCTTTCTACTCCAGAGCCCAGAGTCCCAAGAGATCCTGTGGTTTGGTCAAGTTCACAGAGAAAAGAGTATCAACAACAAAAAAATGACAAAATATAAAAGCCCAAGTCCAAATTTCTGCATGTTTTAGGTGTCTCCACTCATAATCATCTTAACTTCTATTCTGTGGAAAAATATTATAGGGTCAAAGCTGCCAAAAGTCTATTCCTTTAGGGGAAATTTTGTTTCTCCAATGTGATAAGAATATCACTTTACAACAGGCATTTGACATTCAGAGGCCTTGAAGATCCAGTGAGATTATTAAAGAGAACACTTAAATTTTGTTTCTTTTTAATAAAAATTTTTATCTAGCAAACAGGAAATTAAATTTTTCTAACCAATTCAGAGTTCCAAAACTAGACAAACTTTGTTAGTAAGAGGAATGTGAGTTAACAATGGCTCCAAGGGTAAAACACAAGAATCCTCCTGAATTTGAGGACATAAGAGTTAATATTGAAAGTAAGAGTAAACTATGCTGCTTTACTTCCTTTATTTATTCACTCAACTCAATATTTCTTCTTTTTTTTGCATGAAAGTCTAACTCATAGACTTACTGAGAAAAATGGACTCTTGCTCAGGAGCTGCCTGTCCTTGGTGAGGATGGACTTGTGGATGGACCTGAAGATGGACTAGTTTGTCTTTAGATAATACCTGATGAGTGTGAATATCATGCCCAGGTACCATCATATAGGTGAGAAACTGACTTAGATATCTTCAGAAGATCAACCCAGAGAAATTCATGTGTAACCACTGTGGACAATTACACAGACTTTTTGACTTTCTCATACTTGGTGTGAATATGCCAGGGAGATGTGGCTCATGCTAAGAATGTAAACGCCACAAGATCCCTGTAGGTCGATTTAATTGAGGAAATAACACTGTTCAAGGGACAGATATATCTGTTTGTAACAACCTTTCCAATTTTCTCTTTCAAATTTAGTGCCTGCTAAATCATCTGTTTATTGTCTTCAGTTCTTTCTAGAACCTTTTAGAACCAGGGTTTTGTGATGTTTCTCTCTCTAGTCCTTCCAGCATAAGGCACTTTAACATATGCCAAACCTGTGTCTGGTAGTTTATTCTGCTTTTATTTCTTTGTCTATGGGATATGGCATTACTAGTATTCATTTGTAGTCTTCTTATGAGAGTTAGCTATTCAGTACAGTGAATGGAAAATCATGTAGTAAACAGAAGCTAATTTTAACCAGGTAAATTATCTCAACATTACTCAGAATGAAGAACACACAGTCTCATCTTTCCTTTCTATAAATTGGCTTTCTCTGTAAAGGATTTGGTATCTATAAAAAATCCTCAGCTGGTATCCTCTTAGATGTGAAAATGTGTTGTGTCTCTCTATAAGGCCCCTGGCTCTGGATATCCTGATATTTTAAGCTTAGAGGCTTGGGGGGTCTGAGTGGGTAGGATTCCAACACTATCTTCTTTTTTATCCCAGGTATTATAGTCTGAAAAGAGACTTATTGGTCATATTTATATGCCCACCTATGTGGAATTCTCTCTGATAAATAGCCTGCTCTTGAAATTAAGGCCACAGAAGATTTCTTTTTCCTTTTCTTCTTATTTTTGTTTTTGAGCCACACCTGGTGATTGATTCTCAGGGGTTACTCCCTGGCCGTGCATAGGAATTATGCAGTGTTTGGGGGTACCATATGGGATTCCAGGCATTGAATCAAGGTTATCAGTGTGCAGTGCAAACACCATACCCACTACGTCTATCTATCTGGCCCTACAGCTTTCTTTCTTCATAAAATAACTCATTCTATTTTTTTAACAGTCCCAATTATTATTTAAAAATATTTTTTATATGCATGTGCATGCATGTGTGTGTGTGTGTGTGTGTGTGTGTGTGCACACTGAGCAAAATCTCTCTCCCTAGAATATCTCCTTTCTTCTGTCTCTCTGATTTTTTTGTCATGCTGAAGTCTGAATGGCAGATAAGTTCTTCTGTTATTTGGCAGTGGTTGTGCATGAGTGTGGTGTGGAGGAGAGAAAGCTGCCTCCCTGGCTTCCTAGGAAAGAGAAATCAAGATCTTCACTCTTGGATGTCCACAGAGGTATTGGGAGGCGACACACAGAACATTGCTCCTTTGAGCATTGTCTAGCCCCTTTCCAAGTTGCAATGTTTTGGCTATCTGTTCTCACAGTTGGATTTTTTCTGGGGAGAGAGAACATTTTTTTTTTTAATTAAATATTTATAGGGGCCATATTCTCATACTTTCATTTTACCCTGAAGGAATGGTTTGAGGCTCTTCATATTCCTGAATCAACCAGATGCCATTGGGCTACATTGGCACGTGATAGGGTCCAATGGAAATGTTACTGGCGCCGCTCGAGTAAATCGATGAATAACAGGATTCAAGTGATCAAGTGATTTATAGGGGCCAGAGAAATGGCACAAGAGGTAAAATATTTGCCATTTATGTAGCTCAGTACAGTTCAATGCCTGGTACCATATTTGGTCACTCGAGCTTGGCAGTAGTAATCCTGAGTATGAAGCCAGGAGAAAGCCTAAGAACTACTGGGTGTGACCCAAAGCCTTCAAACTAATTTTCTTCATACCTCTTGTCTACACATTTTTCATTTTACTTTTCATACATCTTGAAAGTTAGCAGTTCTAGCACTGTTTGACCATTACATGTAAAAAGTAGTGTTTTTGTCTTTTTTCTTCCCCAAGGAGAGGTCTAATTCATAACATTTGACACCTATATTCATTTTATAGTTCTTCTTCACCTTGTTGAATTTATCATTCTATGTTCAGTTTCTGTGTCCAGGCATTGGTCACTGTTTTGCAGCCGATTCTGTTTTCTGCGTAATTCTCACATTCTCTGTACTTTGACACATCTGCAAATGTGATCAGCCTGGTGTCAACAATTTTGTTCAAGACACTGAGAAGTTGCTGGCTTTATCTTCCGGGCTTTCCATCAGCACTCTCTCCTCACACCACACGTTTTGTATCACTCTTAGGCTCTTAAGTAGCTCCAACTTATGGTTCTAGCCAATATCTTTGTAAATTATAACCCTTCCTGTGGTGTTTGCATTTTAATAAAGGGCTCTGGAGGCTCTGATGTTATTTCAGGCAGCAATACAAGAACTGAAAGATTAAGTCAGAAGGATCACACCGCCTGTTAGGAGTGGGGCTAAAAAGTGTGGTACAAAGTTTCAAATAAGAACAGCCATTAAAAATATGCCTATATAGGGGTTAAGACTTTTTTTTTGTTTTTGGGTCTTACCTGGCAATGCTCAGGGGTTACTCCTGGCTCTGCACTCAGGAATTACTCCTGGTGGTGCTCAGGGAACCCTATGGGAAGCTGGGGATCAAACCTGGGCCCTCCATTCACTTGTCACTTGTCTTCCTGCTGTTCATCGATTTGCTCGAGGCAGATGCCAGTAATGACTCCATTCATTGGGAATGAGGACCATTATTTTTACTGTTTTTGACATGTTGAATACACCATGTTTGGCTTGCCAGGCTCTGCTGTGGCACTGGGTTCATCCCGGGGGCCCGGTCATTTATATATATATATATATATATATATATATACAGCAGCAATATATATTTTATATATATGTATACATACACACAAAAATATATATATATATATATATATATATATATATATACATAGTGAGCTTGCGACAGGGGCAAATTGAGGGATGGTTGTGAAAATGGTGGAGGGAAGGTGACCATTATGGTGAGATTGGTGTTGGAATATGACTGCAGCTAACAAATCATCATGAATGACTTTGTAAATCATGGTGTTTAAATAAAGTGGGAAATGAAAGAAAGAAATAATGAATGCACAGGCCCTACTCAGTGAACACATCGTCTCTGTGCTTCAGGTACATCCCAGCCCCCACCCCCCCCCTCACACACACAGAGCGAACCAATGTTCTACCCTACACTCTGCCAAACTATAAATGCAATAAAATTCCTGAAAGTAATATCTTGGAGCTAGAGTGATAGTACAGCAGGTAGGGCATTTTGCTTTGCCTACGGCTGACCTGGGTTCAGTCCCGGCATCCCATATGGTCCCCTGAGCACCAACAGGAGTAATTCCTGAGTGCAGAGCCAGGAGTAACCCCTGAATATCACCGGTGTGACCCAAAAAGCAAAATAAATAAATTTTATAAAGTAATACCTTGATGACAAATAATAACCTTCCAAAGCAAGTCTAAAGGGTTTAGTTTATTATTTGGGGAGCAATGAAGGCAAATCCATAAGGCAAATGCCCTACCCATTGTACTATCGCTCTGGCCCCAAGACATTGTTCTACTCATGGCAGAGCCTGATTTGATTCCCGTATGGTCCCCAAGTAACACCCAGAGTGATTCTTGAGCACAATCAGGAGTAAGCCCTTGGTAGTACCTACTGTGGCCTCTCGCCACCAAATAAAAAAAATAAGTTAGAGTAAATTTAAAAAATACACAAATACACAGTGTATTATACAAATATACAAATACGCAGTGACAGATATTCCTAGTTGAGGAAACAAACCATGATCACCTAAATGGTCTCTAACTCATGTGTTTTTCTTAACTATAGTTTCCCCTAGGCATCTCCCTGAATATTTACTGATAGGTCCTAATTCCTATATGCTAGTATGCTTCAAGGTGGATAGGGGTTTCTGAGAGTACACCTAAATATCACCAGTTGAAAAATCAACCTGATTGGGATCCTATTATTTGATAGTATTATATTGTTGTGGTAGACACATTCATACTTTAGTTGTAGTCAGGCTTGGTGTCATTTCTGTTGACCTCTTTTTGGAGCTCAAAGTATTCATACTTCTGAATTCCCTCCCCATCCCCTCATATTTTAGAATGACTTTACTAGAAATTCTTGGGCTTCTCTACAAATCCAAATCAGCGCATATCTTAATGCCTTACTCTATATTTAAATTGAAGTTTTAGGACTGGACAAATAGTACAGAAGGTAAGGCACTTGCTTTGCTTGTGGCCAACCTTAGTACTAGCATTAAATATGGACAGTTGAGCATTTCTAGGAGTGACCCCTGAGCAGAGAGTGGGGAGTAAGCCCTGAGCAGAGAGTTATGGCCCCAAAGTAACAAAATAAATAAAATAGGCAACTAAATAGAAGTTTTAGCAATAATAAGAAAGACTGCTAATATCAAGAGATGGGGAAAACTGTTTTAAATAATTTATAATTCATAAAATTGGGGGAGGGAATCTAATACCAAAAAGGCCTGAAGCACCTTGGTGATTCTTCATCAATTGGAGAAACCATACCAGAGCCCCAGGATGCAATGCTTTCAGTCTGTGATGTGGGGTATTAACTGGGCTAGCCTGGCAGTGCTCAAGTAAGGACTGAGATGCTTGTGGGGCCTCCAGGACTAACACCAGTGATGACCTGGAAAACATTCATCTTGAACCTCAAAGTGTGCAGTGAACATAGGAGACTAGGGGGTCAAATGTCAGCATGAGAATTCCGTTTGCAATCTAGGGTCTAGAGCTATGAATGGGAGGGCTTCAAGTCATGCAAAATAGGTAAGTTAACAAAGAACAAAGAGTAAAACAAATCTCATGCCATATGGAAGAGAAGAATTGAGACCTGGGATCCAAGATACTGGAAACGTCAAGGAAATCACACAATTCTGATGGGTCATATCCATGAAAAGTGGGGAGAAAATAAATATGAGAGTTACACTTAGATAAGAAAAGATGGAGAAATGTGAAGCTGTTTTAGGGTTGAGTCTGTGAGAAGCTCACAGCTTTGGTTGTCATGGTGTTCCTGTTACAAATTATAAATCCCACTCCTCACGAGTGGGAGAGAACTTTGATGTCACAGAGTCTGGCACACTACTCATTGCTTGACTCTGGGAAAGTCACTTAATCTTTCCAAGACATAGTAAACTCATTTGGAAAATGAGGGGGTAGGCCAGAAACTGTATTCCTCTACATCCTTAAAATCATTCTTGCACTAAGGGAAGGATTGTTCATGTGTGTTAGCATGCCAAAAGCATATATTTAAGTGAAACTTAATTAAAAAGCAATACTGTTACAATAGGAGTTTTATTCTGGATGCAAAACCCAGTTGCTTTTTTGGATCACTTAGCCTCAGCAGAGCATTAAGGTAATCCGAGCAATCCACATGGTGAAGTGTAGCTAAGAATCTATACCATGAAGCTATTCATGGAGGACTCTGCCCCACCCCCTCCCCGCCACCAAAATCATAATAATTCATCTTGGAGTACTCACTCTCTTACAGACATTTTGGGGCACTTTAGAGATAAATTCTATTTCAGTCAAAGTGTACAGTCAGAATCCCTCTCTTTCTGATGACAAAGCGGGGGACTGTCCTGAGACAGGAGGAACAGGAGTCCCCGTGCATGGTTGTTCCTCCAGTCTCTTCTTTTTAACCCCCAGATTTCCTAATGAAATGCAGAGGCTAAGCGGCTCTTGAATTACAAATAGGATCTAGCCTGATGAAGCGGGAATGTGTGGCAGCTTGGGTGTCATGCAAATACAATTAAAGACATATTGGATTCAAAGGGCTCTTAGAGAGCATACCACTGAACTCCCTTTGATCAAGGGAAAGGGGTGAAACCGGTAGGAAGAGAACACAACAATAGCTGAGTCAAAGGACCAAGACAAAAGGGAAAATACCTCTCACCTAGGAGGTTTGTGAGGGCACCTATGCTCAGTGTGGGTGGAGTGGAAGAGAGCACTTAACCTTAACTCAGCCGGGTTACACAGTATTTTTCAAAAAAAACCTCTTTGTAATTAGTTATTCTTTCAAACTTTTCTTTTATCATTTAGTATTTTTCTGATAAAAATATTCATTAAAGAGAAGATAGAATTAGTTAAATTCCTAATGCTTAGAGAAACCAGGATGCAATGTCATTAATATTCTTTGAGATTTAAGAATTGTTATATTGCACTGTTTCAACTGGAAATCTGTATGTCAAGATTCTCAGTGCATTCTACTATGTTGCTCTCTAATGCTTTGATTTTCTTTTCTTTTTGTTTGGTTTTGGGGTCATACTAGGCCATACTCAGGGTCTACTCTTGGCTCTGCACTCAGGAATTACTCCTGGTGGTGCTTAGGGAACCACATGGGATGCTGGACACCAAACCATGGTGAGCTGCATGCAAGGTAAACTCCCTATCCTCCAGCACCATGCTTCAAACTTTTCTAATGTAAATTCTAAACTTAGGTCTGTATTTATTCCAATTTCTTCTCTCTCTTTCTTCCTATATTTTAAGATTCATGATCATTTATTATTTTCTTATTTTCTTTTTAATTTGGTAAAGTGGTTTGCAATAGCTTCCATATTATTATTTTATACTTCCAATGCTAACTACCACCACTATTAAGTCAGTAACTGATTGCCACTGTCCCAAGATGCCCTCTCCATTCTCAACTTTGTTGCCAGATCCTACTATTTTTCTCATTGATCATTGTGGTAAATATTGCCACAAAATTTACTATTTGTATTTTTTGCTTTGAATTTATCTACCAGGCTGAATTCATTCTATCATTGACTCCAGACATGCAGTTATTATACTGTATGTATATTATACGTATATTTTAAGTTTGACATATTTGTTTCTCGCTTAGGTATCACAACCTCAAATTTCTTGCAATATGTAATAGCTAGGATTTTTCCAGTTATCATTATCTTGACAATGAAACAAATATCTCCAAAAGCATGCATTATGATTTGGATAGTGTTTTCAAATATTTGCTACCTATTTGAAGAATGTAGCCATTTATTCAGTTTCTCTAATTTTCAATGGTGATTTTCAAATAGTACTAAATATTAAATATATCAAATGTTTCCTTCACATCACTAAGATAAATGTTTCTTCTCTTTGATTTCCCATCATGATATATTAATTTCCCTCTAATATCTGCCATTCTTAAAATGTTGGCATAAATACTTGTTGTCAGTTTAGGATACTTTCTATAACAAAAAAGTCTAAATTCTCAGTGAATTAATGCAATGGACACATATACCATTTTATGTCAGCCTAGTGGTTGTTGAGGGAGGGTGTCTGTTTCATTCAGTAAGCTTCAGTGATTCCACAGTCTTCTGGAGGCTCAAGAGCTCTCTCAATTTCCTGGCTCTGTCGGGAAACAAGAGAGCATGGAGAACAATATGCCCATTCCTTCTTATCATATTCCCCCTATTTCATTGGTGATACCTAGGGGCATGATACATTCTAAGCAAGAGCATCTGGAAAATGCAAGCAGCTGTGTATATTGGCAGAAAGAGAAATGGGGTATGGTAAAAGAGATATAGTTGCAGAAATTTCATTGCATGAATTTTTGCAAAAATGGTGGATTCTAACTCTAGTGTTCCATTAAACGAGACTGTGTTGATTCAAAGGCAAGATTGTTCATAATTTGTCTTGTGATATCTTTGTGATTTTAATAAACCTTGGCTTGGTATTTTCTTCTCATTTATTTACCTGTGCTCTAAAACTTCTTAAAAAGTGATTTTCTAATTTGGAAGACTGCATCAGATTTTGATTATTTTATTATTTTAAATAATTGCTATTTATTTAATACATTTTCAAATTACAATTATTTAGAGAAATTGCTAGTCAACATTTAAGTTTCTTCCCCTGTACTACAGTGAAGTTCTATGCATATTTCAATAAATGCACTTATTGTTTAGATAGCTGGTGTGTCCCACTTCAATTATTTTCAGATTTTTTTCTCTTAAGTTTGTAAAATTCTCTGTGATGATGTGGGTGAGAGGATTCAATTATACTTTTACTTTCATCTATATTCAAAAGAATTTCAGAAATATTTCTCCCTTTATAATTTTGACTTTGTAGAATCATATCCTTTTAGATCTTGCCGGGAACAAGAAAGAGAAATGTTTTCTTTTATTAAATCAGAGAGGTAGTGTTGAGTATATTTTTGGATCTGTAGCATCTTTCAAAAGATCAGTCATTTTTTCTTTGTTGTTGGGCCTAATTTACCTACATCTACTTACATACAAATTTCAAAGAAAACATCTGATTTTCAATAAGTGAGATAATCTAATCTTAATTCTGTCCTGATAAATATTAAAGATATTGCAGAGAGCTACTTAGGCCTACCCAATGATGCAGGATTTGAATTTTTTTATTCAAAATAGTTTATTTACAGAATCTTTTTTTCCTTTTTTCCTTTATCCCTTATTTCTTCCTACAATGTGATGTTTAAATTTTATTTTTCTGGTAATGTGGATACATGGTCTTGTTGCCCTGAGGGTACGCACAGACTATGAAGTTCTGTGTTTGCACAAGGAATATGAATTAGCTTTCAACGTTGGCTCTATTCATACCAAAACCATTTGTCAACCAATGCTATCTATCTTTCAAGCTTTCAATAACTTTCAGTGTCACTGACCATGATCTCATTACTATTGAGTGTTGGGCCAAATGCTCACTAGCTTCCTCTTTTTATATACAGGATTTTCTTTTTGCTCAAGTTCTATCCACTACACAATACCATTGGCTTCTTATCTAGGGCCCTTCCTCTGCAAGTTCTACCCTATCATTAAGTTTTGATCATGTGCCCAGACAAATAGAATATTTTACTTAGAAGCACATAGTTTGCTATATCACGCTATAGCTAGGAAGTGATTAAATGTTCTAATATCTCGGGTTTTCTTCTCCAAATTTATCAACATTTTGCTGATTTCTTCCTGTACTTGGAAGACCTAATCAAGGTACAACACATCTCAAGTTTATCTGTCTCTAAACCTCCATGAAAAGAAGGGTTGCAATTTCTTTTCTTTCTACCACCATGCATTATATGTTGAGTTCTCTCTATTTTATAATTACAATTACTGATTATTCTGTCACATCTGATTCTTGATAAAAAAAATCTCAAAATATAAGATGGAGTCATATACACAAAATTGCTTACTGGAAAAGTAGGCTCTACTTTCTGGGCTTATGCTTGAATATAACATTTTGTTTTGAAAGGATCACTAAAGTAAGTTTTGCATTTTTTCTACCAACCCTTAATGTTCTGAAATTGAAGGATATTAGGAGTTCTTTCCTGGTGTCTTATTTTGGAAAGGAAATTGTCATCAGTACAATTTCCTTATTTAGTCAGAACTTTCTGATTCAGTTCTAGCAGAAATCTATGTAAAAGATGGCACTCCATTTATTGCAAATGGCAGAGCCATTTTAGAATCTGCTTACACCTTTCCACAGAAGTCTAAAAAGGGTTATATTTTAATACCAGAATAAGTTATCATACTCTTTACAAAGTTATTTTATAAATTATAAATCCATAAATATGTAATAAATGTGCATTTTCCTGTCAAATTAATGTACTTTTAGTCTGCAGAGATAGTATTCTTCCACATAATCCTAAAGTGTGTTTATTGAATACTTTATATAATGTTCTTTTTGGACACAATTTGGGTGAACTGGCCTAGGTCGGAAACAGAGCAGGTCAAAACTCCCATGCTGATAGAAATGGAATTATCCCAAGTTATGTCTGGGAAGCCTGTGGATAACAATGAGTAAGATTAAATATTCAAGGTAAATAGTTTTTTGTTCCAAATACTGGCTCTCAGTCTTGTTCACTGATTGACTCCTAATAAGATGTTGAGCTTCTCTAAAAGTGTTTTCCTCCCTATAAAAAATATAAATGGAAAGCATATATTCCTAGTTGCGATGGAATAGGTAAGGCTTAGACACAGAAGAAATACAATCATAATAACTGTTATTATTACTATGGTTAAAGTGGTATTAATAACACTATGACTAATATTGAAAATCCATGGAAACTTAGATTACTAAAGTCAATTTCATTTCCAAGTAAGCTGAACATAATTGCATTCCACTGCAAATGTTTTGGGGATAAGCAATAACTTCCTGGACACCAACCATCTTGGGAAGATGGAGCATCCTGAAAGCTCTCCCTACCACCAGCTCAGTGGGAAATCATTAGCTAGGGATTAGAGTGACTCTTACAGGGACAGTTGACCCAACATGCACTAAAATAATGGGACCCATTTAAGGCTGCTATTGGCAACCACCCAAGTGGCCCAAGAAGTATATGGGCTAAGCATTCATTTTACAGTCCCTTTTAAAAGAGGGATCCAAATGTTGCTGGACAGCTTGAATCTAAGTTGTTACATGTGGCAAAAAAGGGACCACCCATGTGTGTAGGATTTTTTTTCTTTTAGAAACAGGAATACACTCTGAAAGCTGCACTTGTGATGACTTGTCAGCCAGCTGTTTCAGGTTGTTAATAAAAATTAGAATTTTGTTCATTTGGTTATGCTGATTTTTAAAAATTATCTTCCATGGAGGTCTCCAAATATAAAGATATTGAATTGATGAATCTTTGAGCAACCTCTGAGGCAGAGGATAAGACTTTAACATAGTGGTTATTGTTAGAATCATTGATCTTATAAATTAGCTCAGAACACCACCAGAGAGTTAGTCCTGAAGCGGGGACATAGTAGGACTGATTTCTACAGCAACTTAGGGACTGTTAAGATTAAAGACCATATGCCCATGATCTATATGACCTAGCTTCCTAGAAGAAAATTTGTATAAACAGAATCTTAGAGATATAAATAATCTACAATGGTCTTAATAAAGTCAATATATCAATAATGATAAAAGCAACTGGTCCTCAGCAGCAACCTTGGAGGAATTTCCCAGAGACAGTGAAGGTGTGTTTAGGTTTGGATGTATACATTAAACATCACCAATTAAAGAACAATAAAAACTATTACATGGAATTATTCCATTTTTTAAGGAAAAGTATGTGTATAATAACGGAACTAAAAGTTTAGAAAATAATGTTCTAAAGAGAATTATTAGTCATATGATAGATGAGTAATTCAATTCTCAGTCATAGAAGTACAAAGCAGTTCAAATTTCTTTGAATGAAAATTAAAAATTTTCCAAAGAGCTCACCAGTGAGTTAGAATAGAAAGGAGTAGGTGGTTCTTCCTTCCTCATTGTCTTTCAAGGGAATATGGAAGGCAACTGCTTGCAAGGAGAAAAGATAACCTTTCTTCTAGAGCTGTTTTCTGATCCAACATGAGACTTCAGTGGCGCGTTATTATGTAACTGTTCCATGAGGTACAAAAGTCTTTGCCATGATATACCTCAGAGGCTATAGGCAAGGCAGATAATGGCTTTTTGTGGGTGGGTGTGTGTTTAGAGCAGGAATCAGAGAACTTGGTTTAATAGCCAGATTTATTTCTGGCACTAAAGCTCAGGGTAACTCTTCCCATGACTGATGATGTTCTCTTAACCTTCCCCTGATTTCCACTTCAATGACCGTGAACACTCTGACTTAAAAATGGAGTCACCAGGCTTTTTGCTGGACATTCCATTTAGAATTTTGAATGTTTTCTCTTCCATTCAGTTTTAATCATTTAAACCCTTGTGTGTGTGACCCTGAATGCAAGAACTGAAGATAATTCTGAGAACAACATCTTCAGTGTTTCCAAGGAGAGAACTCTATTTGCACTGTCATGCTAAGTTTCATTATAAAAGCTCCCATTGTCCTAATAGAAGTTGACATGATCTTTCCTTCAGTTTGGCTCTGATCTCTGCCCAAAAAGGAGGTATTACCTCTATGTTGCTAGACACATACTTAGTAACATCTCTTTCTTGTCTTGAAATATTGTCTGCTTTTTCATCTTCTGAGGAGAAAAAATTTTTTTCTCTAGTCCCCCATGATCTTGGAACACAGTGGGGGGTAAGTCAAGCAGATGCTAAGCTGCCTATGGAAGCAGAAAATGGATAAATTACAGAGCAGCCAACCCTGGTTCCCTGGGCTTCTGATGGGGAACTTCCAAGAGATTGCTACTAAACCGTCTTATCTAACTCTCTCCTTACTTTGAGGAAATATTTCTCACCTCATCTCTAACACAGAGAAGAGACTCAGTAAAACCTTCTTATTAAATAACATACCTCAGACTGAACATGGTATATATAAAACCATGTCTATGTACAAGTGCCTGTACTTGGGGATTTTATGTGTTGACTGATTCAAAATAAGCATGGAGCCATAAATTAGTGTGATTATTGCCATTCTGAAGATGGGTGACTGATGTAGAAAAATGAAAATTATTTGACCAAGCAAGTAACGGATGTGGGTGGCAGTTGGACAAACTTGGTTGCTTTTCTGAAGGGCCTTTAGATTCCTATCTGAGGAATATAAAATTCTATATAAAAATATAGAATTAATTACATAGAAATATAAAGTTCCTATATAAAATATCTGAAGCATTTTCATGATCTCTGTACATGTCTTCCTGAGTAAAAACAGTTACCTTTATCTGTCTCTCTTAAGGATACATTCATATATTTTTCTCTTTGGCTTATATCCCCTTCTGTGATATACATTGAATACTGTAGGAGTAGCTAAACTACAGCTTCTGTAGTTTGATCAAAGTGAAATTGGCTACTAACACCATTATGTGAGTTTGTGAAATTTACTTAACACTCTGTGTCTCAAATCCTTCCTTTCTGGAAGAATAATGAGCATAATACTGTATTATAGGGTTAAGAAGTCCTGGTGAGTTTGCAGGTGAAGTTTTTGTTATTCTGTGGCCTTGGCTATCTTTGTGATATTATCACTGTTACAAAATGACATTATCCTAATAAAGACATATTAAGGCATTATTGACTCTGCTTTATTCCTGACTCTCCATCTCTCTGGGGCTTGGCATCTTCTTTAATACCTTTATTTTTGCTGGAATTCATCTGTTTATGCCTAGTTTATTGCTCCTCATTTTTATTAACTAAAAGCCATGTGAGAGCGTGAGTATTCCCTACCTGATTTCCTGTCATTGATATCTCATTCCCCCATTCATCCACCCCTATACTGTGTTAGATAGATCATTCTCCAATCAAGTCTGAACATGCTGTGATTAATATCCTAGTTATGTCTCTCCATTGCCCAGAGGATCAATTCCTAACACTTGGATTGGAATTTTCATTACTTCCCTAATTTGACTTTTGCAGAGGAATGTTTTGTCTGTTTTCCACCCACCCCTGACATCCAATTGCCTCCACCTGTCCAACATCCTCTTAAGACACATAATTTTACATTTCATCTGATCTAATTGGTTTCCTCTCCTCTACCTGTCAAGCTCCTACTCCTTTGCCTAGGCCTTTCAAAGGTAGGCTGTTGCTTTTCTGGCAGCCCTGTTACTGACTCACCTCTGGCTTCTAGTCCTAGAAAATATTTCAGTAGAGCACTCAAACCTCCTACCAGAGTAACAACTGCTTTCTTTCCTTCTTTGTGAGTTTCTTGAAGTGCTTCTTCTCTATCACAGCTGTTCACGAATGGTCTTTTTTAATTAAATATTTTATTATACCACTGTGAGATATACAATTACAACGTTGTTCATGTTTGGGGTTTCGGTCACATAGTGTTCCAGCACCTGCCCTCCACCAGTGCCCATTTCCCACCACCAATGTCCCCAATTCCCTCCCCCCCCATAGCCTGCCTAAATGGCAGGTTCTTTATCTCTTTTCTTTCTCCCTCTCTCTCTTTTCCTTCTCCTACACATTGTGGGTTGCACTACATACACTTGGAAGCCATCATGTGCATTTTTTGCCTGTATTTAATGCTCAGTTCTATGTTGGTATCAGCCCTTTCGACATTTATTCACACATGTTCCCTTCTCTGTCTTACCTAACCTCTGACTCCCTCACGTTTATGGTAATTTCCACTTTTGGTAAGACTACCTGATCTATTTATGTCATGCAAATAAATGCAGTCATTCTTATCTCTCTCTCTTTCCTTCTGACTAATTTCACTCAACATGATCCTTTCCATGTCCATCCATTTATAGGCAAATTTCATAACTTCATTTTTCCTAACAGCTGCATAGTATTCCATTGTGTAGATGTACCACAGTTTCTTTATCCAGTCATCAGTTCTCGGGCATACTGGTTGTTTCCAGGTTCTGGCTATTGTGAATAGTGCTGCTATGAAAATAAAAGTGCGGATTGTGTTTCCACTGTGTGTTTTTGGCTTCCCAGGGTATATTCCCAGGAGTGGTATGGCTGGGTCAAAAGGGAGCTCAATTTCTAGTCTTTGGAGGAATGTCCATATTGTTTTCCAGAAAGGTTGTGCAAGTCGACATTCCCACCAACAATGTATGAGAGTCCCCTTTTCCCCGCATCCACGCCAGCACTTGTTGCTTTTACCCTTTTGGATATGGGCCAGTCTCTGTGGTGTGAGGTGATATCTCATTGTTGTTTTGATTTGCATCTCTCTGATGATTAGTGATGATGAGCATTTTTTCATATGCCTTTTGGCCATTCGAATTTCTTCCCTTGTCAAAGTTTCTGTTCATCTCTTCTCCCCATTTTTTAATGGGGTTGGCTGTTTTCTTCTTATATAGCTGTACCAGTGCCTGATATATCCTGGATATTAACCCCTTATCAGATGGGTATTGGGTGAATATTCTTTCCCATTCTGTGGACTGTCTTTCTATCTTGGTCACTGTTTCTTTTCGAGGTGCAGAAGCTCTTTAGTTTCATGTAGTCCCATATGTTTATCTTTTCTTCTAGTTGCTTTGTTAATGGTGTTTCACCTTTGAAGATGTCTTTAGCTTCAATGTCGTGGAGGGTTTTTCCTATATTTTCTTCAATGTACTTTATGGATTCAGGTCTGATATTGAGATCTTTAATCCATTTTGATCTGATTTTTGTGCAAGGTGTTAGACACAGGTCCAAATTCATTTTTTTTCATGTAGCTGTCCAGTTTTCCCAGCACCACTTGTTGAAGAGGCTTTCCTTACTCCAGTTTGGACTCTTTGCACCTTTATCAAAAGATTAACTGATCATGTCTTTGAGGTGGGTGTCAGGATACTCAACTCTATTCCATAGGTCCACAGGTCTGTTTTTATTCCAGTACCACGCTGTTTTAATTACTGCTGCTTTGTAGTACAGTTTGAGGTTGGGAAAGGTGATGCCTCCCATCTTCTTCTTTCCCAAGGATTGCTTTAGCTATCCGTGGGGTTTATTATTCCATAGGAATTTCAGGAGTGTTTGGTCAATTTCTTTAAAGAATGTCATGGGTATCCTTATAGGAACTGCATTGAATCTGTACAAAGCTCTAGGGGAGTATTACCATCTTGACAATGTTAATTCTCCCCATCCATGAGCAGGGAATGTGTTTCCATTTCCTCGTGTCCTCTTTTATTTCTTGAAGTAGTGTCTTGTATAGGTCCTTTACACACTTGGTTAAGCTGATTCCTAGGTATTTGATTTTCTGTGGTACAATTGTGAATGGAATCGATTTCTTAATATCCCTTTCTTCTCTTTTGTTATTTGTGTATAGGAAAGCCACCGACTTTTTGGGTATTGATTTTGTACCCTGCCACTCTACTATACATATCTATTGTTTCTAAGAGTTTTTGGTCGAGAGTTTAGGGTTCTCTAGGTATAATATCATGTCATCTGCAAATAATGATAGCTTGATTTCTTCCTTGCCTATCTGGATGCCCTTAATGTCCTTTTCTTCTCTGATTGCTATGGCGAGTACTTCCAGTACTATATTGAATAAAAGAGGTGAGAGAGGGCAACCTTGTCGTGTTCCTGATCTTAAGGGGAAGGCTTTCAATTTTTTCCCCATTGAGAATGATACTTGCTGTGGGCTTTTGGTAGATGGCTTTGACTATCTTGAGGAAGCTTCCTTCAATTCCCATTTTCTGGAGGGTTTTAATCATGAATGGGTGCTGGATCTTGTCAAATGTTTTTTTGCATCTATTGATAGGATCATATGGTTTTTATTTTTTCTCTTATTGATATGTTGTATTATGTTGATTGATTTGCGAATGTTGAACCATCCTTGCATTCCCGGGATGAATCCTATTTGGTCATGATGAATCTTTTGTATGAGTCTTTGGATTCTGTTTGGTAGTATTTTGTTGAAGATCTTAGCATCTGTGTTCATCAAGGAGATTGGTCTGTAATTTTCCTTCTTTGTGTGTTTGTCTCTCCCTGTTTTGGGTATCAGGGTGATGTGTGCCTCGTGAAAAGCTGTTTGGGAGTGTTTCTGTTTCTTCTATTTCCAAGAGCTTGAACAGGACAGGCAGTAGGTCCTCCTTAAAGGTTTGGAGAATTCGCTAGTGAACCCATCTGGAATCCGGGCTTTTGTGTTTGGGCGGGCTTTTAATTACTGTTTCAATTCTCTCATGGTGATAGGCTTATTCAGGTATTGGAGGTCTTCTTGTTTCAATCGTGGGAGGTTATAGGACTTCAGGAATTTATCTATTTCTTCTAGGTTTCCATGTTTTGTGGCATACAGGTTCTCAAAGGAACCTCTGATGATCTTTTGGATTTCTGTTTTTTCTGTTGTGATGTCACCATTTTCATTTCTGATTCTGTTTATTTGGGTCCTCTCTTTTCCCTGTCCTTACAAGTCTTGCCAGTGGCTTGTCGATCTTGTTTAATTTTTCAAAGAACCAGCTCTTGGTTTCATTAATCTTCCGGATTGTTTTTTTTGGTTTCCAGCTCTTGATTTCCTCCCCTAAGTTTTATTATTTTACGTTCCTTCTGCCTGGGTTGGGCTTCTTTTGTTTGTATTTTTTCTAGTATTTTTCAGCTGTGAGGTCAGGTTATTTATGTGAGCCCTTTATTCTTTCATGAATGCTTTGCAGAGCTATGAATCTTTCCTCTTACCACAGCTTTTGGCTGTCCAACAAGTTCATTAGTTGGTACCTTAATGTCATTTGTTTCTAGGAATCTTTGGATTTCTGTTTGATTTCTTCTATGACCCATTTGTTGTTCAGCAGTGAGCTGTTCAGTTTGGTGTTTGGTTTGACTCCCTGCTTCTGTGTATGGTTAACTACCACTATTTTCAGTGCATCATGATCTGAAAGATAGCTGAGGCAATTCTATCTTTTTTATTTTGTTGAGGTATGCTTTGTGGCTCAGCTTATGGTCTATCTTGGAGAATGCTCCAGGTTGCACTGGGAAACAATATTCAACTTTTGTGATGAAAATCCCTGAATATACCCAACCAGCTCTGTTTCTTCCATTTCTTCCTTCAGTTCCATTTTCCTGGTGGCGAGTTTCAGTCCCAAGTTGTTCTATCCATAGTGGAGGCAGTGTAGAAGTCTCTGACCATTATTGTGCTACTGTTAATGTCTTCTTTGGTCGATTACATAGTGCTTTTAATATTTTGCTGACCTCGCGTAAGTACATATATGTTTAGTAGTGTGATTTCTTCCTGGTATACATACCCTTTATTATTAAGAAATGGCCTTCATTTTCAGATCTGAGATATGCCACACCCGCCTTTTGCGGGGGGAGTTGTTTGTGTGAAGAATGGTTTTCCAGCCTTTGACTTTGAGGCTGTGTTTTTCTGCTCTGATTATTCAGATGTGTTTCTTGTAGGCAGCAGAATGTTGGATTTAGTTTCTTTAATGCATTTTCTCCCACCCTGTGTCTCTGAATGGTGCATTTAGACCGTTGACGTTGAGAGATATTATTGTCTTGGCTTTATTGCCTCTGCCTGTTTAAACTTGTTGTGGTTTTGGGTTGTCTAATTTTACAATAGACCCTTCAATCCTTCTTTTTTAAGGTTGGTTTTGAGTCTAGAATTTCCTGAGTTGTTGTTTTTTTCCATGAAGTTGTGTGTATCTTTCTTCGCATCTGAAAGTAAGTCTTGCTGGGTAAAGAATTCTGGTGAAGCCTGCAGTTCATTGAGTCTTTTGCAACAATATCCCAATTGTTTCCGGCTTGTAGTGTTTCATCTGAGAAGTCTGCTGTAAATCCCTCAGGGGATTCTCCTTTGTATGTGAATTCCTTCTTTTGATCTTGCTGCTTTCGGTATTCTATCATCTGTCTTTTGTTTTTTGTCTTTTTAATAAGGATGTATCTTGGAGATTCTTTTTGGGGTTTTTTTTGCTGGTATCCCTACGGCCTCCTGTCTTGGGAGCATGCTTTCTTCAGTTCAGGAACTTCTCAGCGATGATGGCTTGACAGTTTCTTCTTCATCAGTGTTTTTCTTCTGCCCTCCTGGGACCCCAATGATGCATATGTTATTCGCGTTTTGGCTTTTCTGATTTCTCCTGGCAGTCTGTTCACTTGATTGTGAATCTTTCTCCATCTTCAGGTGTTGTCTACACAATCTCTGAACCTGCGTCTTCTAGATCACTAATTATTTCTTCAGTAGATGTTCCTCTTTTGGAGGCCTTCCCCTGTGTTTTTCTGTAGTTCTACCTCATTTTAATATCCTGTCATTTCTGCTTGTACTTTTGGTCTGACATTTACTCAATTCTGTTCTCATATCCTCCTGTATTGTATTGACTTTGTATTCCATTGTTTCTTTGAGTTCCTTTTACATTTTGTAACATTTGCTTCGGAAATTCCTTTTTTCAGAGAGGTTATATAGCTCATCGTTATGTTCTCAGACTCATCTGTATTAGTGACTTCCAATTGTAGAGCTTGAGGGAAATCTGTGTTGCTTTACCATAATGACTATCGTAGGTTGAAAATGTGTTCTGGATGACTAGTCAATAGAGTTAGTAGGTGCCTGTATTACTTTGCAGTTGGGGCTGTATAGCAAAGAATGTAGGGGCAAATGCTCAGTGGTATCTCAGGTAGATAGATATTACTTAGGGGATGCACTAGCATTCGCTCGGTTTTGAAATTTGGAGTGTTGGTGGGTGGTTCCAGAGTCAGGGTTCCAGGGTGGATGTAGTCCCGTGGAAGATCCGAAGAATCTGGGTGTGGCATTCCCTTCTCAAAGTTCCAGCCCTTTATCCTGGAAAAGGGGTGCCGGGGGCGTGCCTCGCTTGGACCTGCACCTGGTGGGGAGAGCGGGGCTGCTGGGTGGCGGGGCGTGATAAAGCTCAGACAAATGGTCTTATATTGCTCCATCTTTACTAAACTCTTGTAGATAATTGTTTGACTGAAATTTGTAACAGTTGAGTTTTTGGAATGGGGGTGAAGGCTTTTGTCAGTTTTTTTTAAGACAGAAATAAAGAATATGTTAAGTCCAGTGTATTTATGATTTTGTTTCAATAGTTGTTTCAAACAGGCCTTGATGCTTTGCTTATGTAAGTTGTAATAACACTTTCTTTCATATCCTGCTTGACTTTAAACTTTCTACCAGTATAAGCCTTGGTG
>JAJIBD010025400.1:0-19742 GCA_021461705.1 Cryptotis parvus | reverse complement strand
GGAAGGTGCAATATATTTTATCTAACTCCCGTGTGGCCATGTGTATGGATCCTTCCCAAGAGTGAGCATAATAGTAGAGCATTTCAGTTGCAGATGTGAAGCGAATGTAGCTTCTAGCTGAATTCCTGGCTCTGTCATATTAGGCTTACAGATGTTTTTACAAATCCTTTTAATATTAGGCCCAGATAACCCAACTAGGTTTAAAATGATCACATTTCTCAAATAATGTGTTCCCACAGTGTACCCTGGGAAGAAAGGGTGGCTTCAGAGGAAGATTTCATAACATTGTACCTGGGGCCCCAATCCAAATAGCCTTTGGGAATTTAAGTGCTGATTCACCGCCTGATATGAAGAAATAGGGGCGAGTTCCATGCCCAGGTGTCTCCCTTTGGGAATAACGTCTACTTTTCCTATAACTAATAGCGTGTTTTCATAGAAAGGTATGTTAAAATAAGTCACCTATTAAGTTCTAGATATTATGCTCAAGAGTTTCAAAAAATGAACCAGAGTCTTTGAGATAGTACAGCAGGTAGGACACTTGCCCTCAACTGGTGGTTTAATTCTTGGGACCTCAAATGGTAACCTGAGCCTAATTAGGTGTGATTCCTGAGCACAGAGCCAGGAGTTAAGTTCCTAAGCACTACTGAGTATGACCCCCAAACCAACCAGCAGACACACAACTAAAAGACACACTACCAATTCTTGAATGTTCAGGTCAATATAAAGGCAATCACAATTTGGCCCTAGTGATTCCATGCAAGAAGAAATTTGGAGAAAATCAATTCTTTGTTAGCTTATATGACTGGATCTTTATCTTAAGAGAAAGTCCACTGCTACTGTTAGAAGGCAGAACCGCAGGAAAAACTCACTTCCAGGTTGTCTGAGGGGAATCCAGCTAGCTTTTGTAGTGCTGCTGTTGGCCCTTCTCAAGCATATTTATTTAATTTTGTTTTGTTTTGTAGTTACACATGGCCTTTTCAGGTCTTAGCCCAAAATCTTAGCTCAGGAATCACTCCTGGTGGGCTCAAGGCCTGTAGGGTGCCAGGTGTCAAACCCTAGGTCAGCTGTGGTATAGAAGACAAATGAAACACACTACTCTATATAAAAAATCTCTCTGGATCCTCAAGCATCTTACTTTAAAAGATAAGAATCACAGTCTACAGTTTCTACTATTAATAAACCACTCTTGCACTTGATAAAGGAGCATATGTGCTAAAATGACTGGCACTGGAATATCCATCATTGAAAGAAGCATCTACACATTATAAAGAGACTGTAATAGTTTGCAACAGTGTACTTGTAATCATTAGTTTTGAGGTATTTGGGTGTGGCTGCGATGACCAGCTGAGTCAGCAGGTGGCAGACAGGAGGACGGCCTTGTCTGCAGGGCTCCTGCTTATGGACCTGGATGATCACTGGCACAGAAAAGACTAGGTCCTAGGGATGAACCAGAGCCACAGAGCCTGTGACTACCCAGGGTGTATTTAGTGTGCCAAACACAGTAACAATAATGGACCTCATTTCCCAACTAATGGAATGTTACTGGTGCCACTCGAGGCAAACTGATGAACAACGGGAGACAAGTGACTAGTGACAAGTGACCTTTTGGATAACCCTGAAGACTGATTCAGTCTGAGGAGAGTATTGGTAGAACAAGCTGGTAGCGTTTGTTTTTAAAACGACCCCACTCCAGCTGGAGGCCAGCACGATGTCGAGACCTTCGTTTCTAATGAGAAGCCAATTTTCTTGCAGTTGCTGGAAACACTTTTAAACATAAAAATGTGAAAGCATAAACTTATGATACATTTTTGTCTACTATTAAAATATATGTAACATTATTATAATAATCTAATCATTGAATTAAATCCCCCCCAAATAAAAGTTCATTAGAAAAGTAGCTATAGTTTGACTTCCTTAAAGCCCACCCAAATTGGAATCCATATCCAATGTTTCCCATTCCTTATTACTTATGGAAGCTAGGTTCATTCCAAGTCAGAGCCTCTCTCATACAAAATGTAAATTCAGTGCCCACATGGGCATTTATATATTTCTAGTTTATGCTCACTAAAATTAAAAAACAATCTTGTAGTTTGTTTCTCACACTGCTTCAAGTGTATGCTAGAATCATGTGCAAAATAGAATGAAATATTTACTCAGGTCATCTAGTTTTGAAAAAGTTGTTTGACACTCCGATCATTTGCAGCATGCTGTATATATTGTAGTGATCACCCACCCATATGCTCTCTAAGTAAAATTTGAGGCCCTCGCATATTCTCCCAGCCTCTCTTTCTACTCCAGAGCCCAGAGTCCCAAGAGATCCTGTGGTTTGGTCAAGTTCACAGAGAAAAGGTAATCAACAACAAAAAATGACAAATATAAAAGCTAAGTCAGAATTTCTGCATGTTTTAGGTGTCTCCACTCATAATCATCTTAACTTCTATTCTGTGGAAAAATATTATAGGGTCCACACAAAGCTGCCAAAAGTCTATTCCTTTGGGGAAATTTTGACAATGTGATAAGAATATCACTTTACAACAGGCATTTGACATTCAGAATATATGAAGATCAGTGAGATTATTAAAGAGAACACTAAATTTTGTTTCTTTTTAATAAAAGATTTTTATCTAGCAAACAGGGAAATTAGAATTTTTCTTAATTCAGAGTTCCAAAACTAGACAAACTTTGTTAGTAAGAGGAATGTGAGTTAACAATGGCTCAAGGGTAAAACACAGAATCCTCCTGAATTTGAGGACATAAGAGTTAATATTGAAAGTAAGAGTAAACTGCAGCTACTTCCTTTATTTATTCCTCAACTCAATATTTTCTTCTTTTTGCTGAAGTCTAACTCATAGACTTACTGAGAAAAATGGACTCTTGCTCAGGGCTGCCTTCATGGTGAGGATGGGCTTGTGGATGGACCTGAAGATGGACTAGTTTGTCTTTAGATAATACCTGATGAGTGTAGATATCATGCAGGTGCCATCATATAGGTGAAAACTGACTTAGATATCTTCAGAGAATCAACCCAGAGGAAATTCATGTGTAACCACCGGGGACAATTACACAGACTTTTTGACTTTCTCATACTTGGTGGCCAGATATGCCAGGAGATGTGGCTCATGCTAAGAATGTAAACGCCTGAATCCCTGTAGGTCGATTTAATTGAAATAACACTGTTCAAAGGACAGAATATATCTGTTTATAACAACCTTTCAATTTTCTCTTTCAAATTTGAGTGCCTGCTAAATCATCATTTATTGTCTTCAGTTCTTTCTAGAACCTTTTAGAACCAGGTTTTGTGATGTTTCTCTCTCCTAGTCAGCTTCAGCATAAGGCACTTTAACATATGCCAAACCTGTGTCTGGTAGTTTTATTCTGCTTTTATTTCTTTGTCTATGGGATAACCATTACTAGTATTCATTTGTAGTCTTCTTATGAGGGTTAGCTATTCAGTACAAGTGAATGGAAAATCATGTAGTAAACAGAAGCTAATTTTAACCAGATAATTATCTCAACATTACTCAGAATGAAGAACACACAGTCTCATCTTTCCTTTCTATAAATTGGCTTTCTCTGTAAAGGATTTGGTATCTATAAAATCCTCAGCTGGTATCCTCTTAGATGTGAAAATGTGTTGTGTCTCTCTATAAGGCTGGCTCTGGATATCCTGATATTTTAAGCTTAGGCTTGGGGGTCTGAGTGGGTAGGATTCAACACTATCTTCTTTTTTATCCCAGGTATTATAGTCTGAAAAGAGACTTATTAGTGTCATTTATATGCCCGCTATGTAGAATTCTCTCTGATAAATAGCCTACTCTTGAATTAAGGCCACAGAAGATTTCTTTTTTCCTTTTCTTCTTATTTTTGTTTTAGGCCACACCTGGTGATTGATTCTCAGGGGTTACTCTGGCGTTACCCATGGGGAATTATGCAGTGTTTGGGGTACCATATGGGATTCAGGCATTGAATCAAAGGTTATCAGTGTGCAGTGCAAACACCATACCCACTACGTCCTATCTATCTGGCCTACAGCTTTCTTTCTTCATAAAATAACTCATTCTATTTTTTAACAGTCCTAATTATTATTTAAAAATATTTTTATGCATGTGCATGCATGTGTGTGGAGTGTGTGTGTGTGTGTGTGCACACTAGACAAAATCTCTCCCTAGAATATCTCCTTTCTTCTGTCTCTACAGTTTTTGTCATGCTGAAGTCTGAATGGCAGATAAGTTCTTCTGTTATTTGGCAGTGGTTGTGTGAGAGTGTGGTGTGGAGGAGAAAGCTGCCTCCTGGCTTCCCTAGGAAAGAAATCAAGATCTTCACTCTTGGATGTCCACAGAAGAATTATTAGGAGGCGACACACAGAACATTGCTCCTTTGAGCATTGTCTAGCCCTTTTCAAGTTGCAATGTTTTGGCTATCTGTTCTCACGGTTGGATTTTTCTGGGAGAGAGAGCATTTTATTTTTTTTTTTTAATTAAATATTTTATAGGGCGATATACATACTTTCATTTTTACCCTGAAGGAATGGTTTGAGGCTCTTCATATTCCTGAATCAACCAGATGCCATTGGGCTACATTGGCACGTATTAGGGTCCAATGGAAATGTTACTGGCGCCACCTTCAGATAAATCGATGAATAGCAAGTTCAAGTGATCAAGTGATTTATAGGGGCCAGAGGAGTAGCGCAGAGGAGGTAAAATATTTACCATTTATGTAGCTCAGTACAGTTCAATGCCTGGTACCATGTTTGGTCACTCGAAGCAGCATTAGTAATCCTGAGTATGAAGTAGGAGAAAGCCTAAGAACTGCAGGTGTGACCCAAACCTTCAAACTAATTTTCTTCATACCTCTTGTCTACACATTTTTCATTTTACTTTTCATACATCTTGAAAGTTAGCAGTTCTAGCACTGTTTGTCATTACATGTAAAAAGTAGTCTTTTGTCTTTCTTCCCCAAGGGAGAGGTCTAATTCATAACATTTGACACCTATGTTCATTTTATAGTTCTTCTTCACCTTGTTGAATTTCTATGTTCAGTTTCTGTGTCGAGGCATTGGTCACTGTTTTGCAGCGATTCTGTTTTCTGCGTAATTCTCACATTCTCTGTACTTTGACACATCTGCAAATGTGATCAGCCTGGGTGTCAACAATTTTGTTCAAGACACTGAGAAGTTGCTGGCACATCTTCCGGGCTTTCCATCAGCACTCTCTCCTCACACCACGTTTTTGTATCACTCTTGGAAGCTCTTAAGTAGCTCAACTTATAGTTCTAAGCAATATCTTTGTAAATTATAACCCTTCCTGTGGTGTTTTGCATTTTAATAAAGGACTCTGGAGGCTCTGATATTTATTTCAGGCAACAATACAGAACTGAAAAGATTAAGTCAGAAGGATCACACCGCCTGTTAAGGTGGGGCTAAAAAGTGTGGTACAAAGTTTCAAATAAGAACAGCCATTAAAATATGCCTATATACAGGGGTTAAGACTTTTTTTGTTTTTTAGGTCTTACCTGGCAATGCTCAGAATTCTCCTCTGCGCAGAATTACTCTGGTGGTGCTCAGGAACCTATAGGAAGCTGAGGATCAACCTGGGCCCTCCATTCACTTGTCACTTGTCTTCCTGCTGTTCATCGATTTGCTTAGGAGCAGATGCCAGTAATGACTCCATTCATTGGGAATGAGGACCATTATTTTTACTGTTTTTGACATGTTGAATACACCATGTTAGGCTTGCCAGGCTCTGCTGTGGCTAGGTTCATCCCAGGGGGCCAGTCATTTTATATATATATATATATATATATATATATATACAGCAGCAATATATATTTTATATATATGTATACATACACACACAAACATATATATATATATATATATATATATATATACATACATAGTGAGCTTGCGACAGGGGCAAGTGTGAGGGATGGTTGTGAAAATGGTGGAGGAAGGTGACCATTATATGGTGAGATTGGTGTTGGAATTGACTGCAGCTAACAAATCATCATGAATGACTTTGTAAATCATAGTGTTTAAATAGTGGGAAATGAAAGAAAGAAATAATAATGAATGCAGGCTACTCAGTGAACACATTGATCTCTATTATTCAGGTACATCGAAGCCCCACAGCCCTCCACACACACAGAAGCGGACAATGTTCTACCCTAACTCTGTTAAACTATAAATGCAATAAAATTCCTGAAAGTAATATCTTTTAGGGCTAGAGTGATGGTACAGCAGGTAGGGCATTTGCTTTGCCTACGGCTGACCTAAGGTTCAGTCCCCGGCATCCCATATGGTCAGGCACCAACAGGAGTAATTCCTGAGTGCAGAGCCAGAAGTAACCCTGAATATCACCGAGTGCTTGACCCAAAAGCAAAATAAATAAATTTTATAAGTATGCCTTGATGACAAATATGCCTTCAAAGCAAGTCCTAAAGGGTTTAGTTTATTATTTGAGAAGAGCAATGAAAGGCAAATCCGTAAGGCAAATGCCCTACCCATTGTACTGTCGCTCTGGCCCCCAGACATTGTTCTACTCATGGCAGAGCCTGATTTGATTCCCACGTATGGTCCCCAAGTAACACCCAGAGTGATTCTTGAGCTACAATCAGGAAGTAAGCCCTTGGTATACCTACTGGCCTCCTGCATGCAAATAAAATAAGTTGGAAATTTAAAAATACACAAATACACAGTGTATTATACAAATATACAAATACGCAGTGACAGATATTCCTAGTTGAGAAGCAAACCATGATCACCTAAATGGTCCTCTAACTCATGTGTTTTCTTAACTATGGTTTCCCCTAGGCATCTCCTGATATTTACTGATAGGTCCTAATTCTATATGCTAGTATGCTTCAAGGTGGATAGGGTTTCTGAGAGTACACCTAAATATACACCAGTTGAAAAATCAACCTGATTGGGATCCTATTATTTGATAGTATTATATTGTTGTAGTAGACATTCATATTACTTTAGTTGTAGTCAGGCTTAGTGTCATTTCTGTTGACCTCTTTGGAGCTCAAAATGATCACTTCTGAATTCCCTCCATCCCTCATATTTTAGAATGACTTTACTAAATTCTTGGGCTTCTCTACAAATCCAAATCAGTAGCATATCTTAATGCCTTACTCTATATTTAGAATTGAAGTTTTAGGACTGCGGACAAATGGTACAGAAGGTAAGGCGCACTTTGCTTGTGGCCTTAATTACTAGCATTAAATATGGACAGTTGAGCATTTCTTGGAGTGACCCTGAGCAGAGTGGGGAGTAAGCCTGAGCAGAAATTATGGCCCCAAAGTAACAAAATAAATAAAATAGGCAACTAGAAAATAGAAGTTTTAGCAATAATAAGAAAAGACTGCTAATATCAAGAGATAGGAAAACTGTTTTAAATAATTTATAAATTCATAAAATTGGGGAAAGGAATCTGTACCAAAAAGGCCTGAAGCACCTTGGTGATTCTTCATCAATGGAGAAACATATGCAGAGCCCCAGGATGCAATGCTTTCAGTCTGTGATGTGGGGGTGTCGCGGAAGCACAGCCTGTAACTCAAAAGTAAGGACTGAGATAACTGCGGGCACTCAGGACTAAACCAGTATTACCAAAACATTCATCTTGAACCTCAAAGTGTGCATTGAACATAGGGAGACTAAGGGGTCAAATGTCAGCATGAGAATTCGTTTGCAATCTAGGGTCTGAGCTATGAATGGGAGGGCTTCAAGTCATCACAAAAATAGGTAAGTTAACAAGAACAAAAAGTAAAACAAAATCTCATGCCATATGGAAGAGAAGAATTGGGGCCTGGGATCCAGATACTTTAGTAACGTCAGGAAATCACACAATTCTGATGGGTCATATCCATGAAAAAGTGGGAATAAATATGAAGTTACACTTAGATAGAAAAGATGGGGAAATGTGAAGCTGGGGTTGAGTCTGTGAGAAGCTCACAGCTTTGGTTGTCTCATTAGTGTTCCTGTTACAAATTATAAATCCCACTCCTCACGAGTGGGGAGAGAACTTTGATGTCTGGAAGTCTGGCACACCACTCATTGCTTAACTCTGGGAAAGTCACTTAATCTTTCCAAGACATAGTAAACTCATTTGGAAAATGAGTGGGTAAATAGAAACTGTATTCCCTCTACATCCTTAAAATCATTCTTGCACTAAGGAAGGATTGTTCATGTGTGTTAGCATGCCAAAAGCATATATTTAAGTGAAACTTAATTAAAATGTAATACTGTTACAATAGAGTTTATTCTGGATGCAACCCAGTTGCTTTTGGATCATAGCCTCAGCAGAGCATTAAGGTAATCCGAGCAATCCACATGAAAAGTGTAGCTAGAATCTATACCATGGAAGCTATTCATGGAGGACTCTGCCCCGCACCTCCCGGCCACAAAATCACTTAATAATTCATCTTGGAGTACTCACTCCTCTTACAGACATTTGGGCTGTAGAGATAAATTCTAATATTTCAGTCAAAGTGTACAGTCAGAATCCCTCTGTTGACAAACGGGGGACTGTCCCACTGAGACAGGAGGAACAGAAATCCCTGTGCATGGTTGTTCCTCCAGTCTCTTCTTTTAACTGATTTCTAATGGAAATGCAGAGGCTAAGCGGCTCTTGAATTACAAATAGGATCTGGCCTGATGAAGCGGGAATGTGTGTGGCAGATTGTCTTTTAAATACAATTAAGACATTGGAATTCAAGGGCTCTTAGAGGAGCATACATGAACTCGCGATCAAGGGAAGGGGTAGAAAGCAGGAAGAGAACACAACAATAGCTGAGTCAAGGACCAAGACAAGAAAATACCTCCTCACCTAGGAGAGAGGTTTGTGAGGCACCTATGCTCAGTGTGTGGGTGAGGAGTGGAAGAGAGCACTTAACCTTAACTCAGCCGGGTTACACAGTATTTTCAAAGCTCTTGTAATTAGTTATTCTTTTCAAACTTTTCTTTATCATTTAGTATTTTTCTGATAAAATATTCATCAAGAGAAGATACAGAGATTATTGTTAAATTCCTAATGCTTAGAAAACTAGATTGTCATCAATTAATATTCTTTGAAGATTTAAGAATTTTATATTTACTGTTTCAACTGGAAATCTGTATGTCAGGATTCTCAGTGCATTCTACTATGTTTAACTCTCTAATGCTTTGATTTTTCTTTCTTTTTTATTGGTTTGAGGTCATACTAGGCCCATATAAGTCTACTCTTGGCTCTTCACTCCAGGTCACTCCTGGTGGTGGTAGGGAACCACATGGGATGCTGGACACCAAACCATGGTGAAACTACATGCAAGGTAAGCTCCTATCTCAGCACCATGCTTCAAACTTTTCTAATGTAAATTCTAAATTCAGAGTCTGTATTTATTCCAATTTCTTCCTCTTTTCTTTTCTTCCTATATTTTAAGATTCATGATCATTTTGTTATTTTTCTTATTTTCTTTTAATTTGGTAAAGTGGTTTGCAATAAGCTTCCACATATTATTATTTTATACTTCCAGTCACTATTCACCACTATTAAGTCAGTAACTGATTGCTGTCCCAAGATGCCCTCTCCCATTCTCAACTTTGTTGCCAGATCCTCTTATTTTCTCATTGATCTGTGGTAAATACAAAATTTACTATTTGTATAGTGAATTTATTATTTTGTGATTCATCTAGGCTGAATTCATTCTATCGTGACTCAGATGTCAGTTATTATACTGTATGTAATGTGCTCGTATATTTAAGTGACATATTTGTTTATAGTTTAGGTATCTACAACCTCAAATTTCTTGCACTATGTAATAGCTAGGATTTTTTAGTTATCATTATCTTGACAATGAAACATAAATATCTCCAAAGCATGCATTATGATTTGGATAGTGTTTTCAAATATTTGCTATCATTTGAAGAATGTAGCCATTTATTCAGTTTCTCTAATTTTCAAGGTGATTTTCAAATAGTACTAAATATTAAATATATCAAATGTTTCCTTCACATCACTAAGATAATGTTTTTCAATATCTTTGATTTCCATCATGATGTTTTTTCCCTCTAATATCTGCCATTCTTAAAATGTTGGCATAAATACTTGTTGTCAGTTTAGATACTTTCTATAACAAAAAGTCTAAATTCTCCAGTGAATTAATGCAATGGACACATATGCATTTATGTCAGCCTGAGTGATTTGTTGAGGAGGGTGTCTGTTTCATTCAGTAAGCTTCAGTGATTCCACAGTCTTCTGAACAAAATTCTCTCAATTTCCTGGCTCTGTCAGAAACAAGAAGGCATGGAGAACAGTACTTATTCCTTCTTATCATATTCCTATTTCATTGGTGATACCTAGAGTAGCAGTACATTAAACAGCAAGAGCATCTGAAAAATGCAAAGCAGCTGTATATTGGCAGAAGAAATGGGGTATGGTAAGCAGTGGTTGCAGAAATTTCATTGCATGAATTTTGCAAAAAGCAGTGGATTCTAATACAGTGGCCCATTAGAATGTGTTGATTCAAAGCCAAGATTGTTCATAATTTGTCTTGATATCTTTGTGATTTTAATAAACCTTAACCCGATATTTTTCTTCTCATTTATTTACCTGTGCTCTAAACCTTCTTAAAAGTGATTTTCTAATTTGGAAGACTGCATCAAAGTTTGATTATTTTATTATTTTAAATAATTGCTATTTATTTAATACATTTTCAAATTACAATTATTTAGAGAAATTGCTAGTCAACATTTAAGTTTCTCTTCCCCTGTACTACCAGTAAGTTCCTATGCATATTTCAATAAATGCATATTGTTTAGATAGCTGGTGTGTCGCTAATTATTTTCTAATTTTACTCTTAGTTGTAAAATTCTCTGTGATGATGTGGGTGAAAGTTTCAATTCTACTTTACTTTCATCTATATTCAAGAATTTCAGAATATTTCTCCTTTATAATTTTGACTTTGTAGAATCATATCCTTTTTAGATCTTGCTGGAGCAGAAATGCTTTCTTTTATTAAATCAGAGAGGTAGTATTTGAGTATATTTTGGATCTGTAGCATCTTTCAAAAGATCAGTCATTTTTTTTTTGTTATTGGGCCTTAAATTTGCCGTACATCTGCCACATACGATTTCAAGAAAGCATCTGATTTTCAATAAGTAAGATAATCTAATCTTAATTCTGTCCTGGTAAATATTAAAAGATATTGCGAGAGCTACTTAGAGCTGCAATGTGCAGGATTTGAATTTTTTGGGGAAAATAGTTTATTTACAGAATCTTTTTCCACTTTTTTCCTTTATCCATATTTCTTCCTACCAGTGATGTTTAAATTTTATTTTTTTCTGGTAATGTGGATACATGGTCTTATTGCCTAAGGGTAGCGTACAGACTATGAAGTTCTGTGTTGCTGAGAATATGAATTAACTTTAAGCATTGGCCTCTATTCATACAAAACCATTTGTCAACCAATGCTATCTATCTTTCAAGCGCGAAATAACTTTCAGTGTCACTGACCATGAAGATCTCATTACTATTGTGTGTTGGGTAAATGCTCACTAGCTTCCTCTTTTTATATACAGGATTTTCTTTTTTGCTCAAGTTCTATCAACTACACAGCAATACCATTGGCTTCTTATCGAGGCCCTTCTCTGCAGTTCTACCTATCATTAAGTTTTGATCTGGCCTTTGAATAGAATATTTTCTTAGAAGCACACTAGTTTGCTATATCGCGCTATAGCTGGAAGTGATTAAATGTTCTATAATATCTCAGGTTTTCTCCGATTTATCCAACATTTTTACTGATTTCTTCCTGTGCTTGGAGACTAAATCAGGTACAACCATCTCAAGTTTATCTGTCTCTAAACCTCCATGAAAAGAAGGGTTGCAATTTCTTTTCTTTTTTTCTACCACCATGCATTATATGTTGGAGTTCTCTCTATTTTATAATTACAATTACTGATTATTCTGTCACATCTGATTCTTGATAAAAAAATCTCAAAATATAAGATGGAAGTCATATACAAATTGCTTACTGGAAAGTAGGCTCTACTTTCTGGGCTTATGTGAATATAACATTTTTGTTTTGAAAGGATCCACTACAAAGTAAGTTTTGTTTGCAACCCTTAATGTTCACCAAAATTGAAGGATATTAGGAGTTTCTTTCCTGGTGTCTTATTTTGAAAAAGGGGAAATTGTGCATCAGTACAATTTCCTTATTTAGTCAGAACTTTCTGTGATTCAGTTCTAGAAATCTATGTAAAGATGGCCTCCATTTATTGCAAATGGCGGTGCCATTTATAATCTGCCTCTTTCTGAAGTCTAAAGGGTTATATTTAATACCAGAATAAGTTATCATACTCTTTACAAAAGATTATTTCAGAAATTATAAATCCATAAATATGTAATAAATGTGCATTTTCCTGTCAAATTAATGTACTTTTAGTCTGCAGAGATAGTATTCTTCCACATAGTCTAAAGTGTTTTATTGAATACTTTATATAATGTTCTTTTGGACACAATTTGGAGTGAACTGGCCTAGGTCGGAGTAAGAGTAAGATCAAAACTCCATGCTGATAGAAGTTGGAATTATCCCAGGTTATGTCTGGGAAGCCTGGCATAATGATAAGGATTAAATATTCAAGGTAAATAGTTTTGTTCCAAATACTGGCTCTCGATGCTTGTTCACTGATTGACTCTAATAAGATGTTGAGCTTCTCTAAAAGTGTTTTCCTCCTAGCAAAAAAATAAATGAAAGCATATTCTGAGTTGCGATGGAATACATAAGGCTTAATACACAGAAAATACAATCCTTAATAACTGTTATTATTACTATGGTTAAAAGTGGTATTAATAACACTATGACTAATATTGAAAATCCATGGAAACTTGTATTGCCAAGTCAATTTCATTTTCCAAGTAAGCTAGACATAATTGCATTTCCTGCAAATGTTTTGGGGATAAGCAGCCTTCCTGGACATAACCATCTTGGAAGATGGAGCATCTGAAGAAAGCTCTCTACTACCACCAGCTCAGTGGGAATCATTAGCTAGGGATTAGAGTGAGCTCCAAGGGACAGTTGACCCTCAACATGCACTAAAATAACAGGATGACCCGGTAAGGCTGCTGGTGGCTCCCACCAGAGTGGCCCATGAAGTATATGGGCTAAGCATTCATTTTACAGTCCTTTAAAGAGGATCAAATGTTGCTGGACAGCTTAGCATCTAAGTTGTTACATGTGGCAGGACCACCCATGTGTGTAAGTTTTTTTCTTTTAGAAACAGGGAATACACTCCTGAAAGCTGCACTTGTGATGACTTGTCAGCCAGCTGTTTCAGGTTGTTAATAAAAATTAGAATTTTGTTCATTTGCTTATGCTGATTTTAAAAATTATCTTCCATAAATATAGGAGGTCTCCAAATATAAAGATATTGAATTGATGAATCTTTGAGCAACCTCGGGCGGATAGACTTTAACATGAGACAGTTGTTGTTAAAATCATTGATCTTATAATTGGCTCAAGACACCACCAGAGAGTTAGTCCTGAACTAGGGACATAGTAGGACTGATTTGTAACTTAGGGACTGTTAAGATTAAAGACCGTATGCCCATAGTCTATATGACCTAGCTTCCTAGAAAGAAAATTTGTATAAACAGATCTAAAGATATAAATAATCTACAATGGTCTTAATAAAGTCAATATATCAATATTAATGATAAAGCAACTGAATTATTAGCAGCAACCTTGGAGGAATTTCAGAGACAGTGGAAAGGTGTGTTTAGGTTTGGATGTATATATTAAACATCGCAATTAAAGAACAATAAAACTATTATGGAATTATTCCAGTATTTTAAGAAAAAATATGTGTATAACAACGGAACGAAAGTTTAGAAAATAATGTTCTAAAGAAATTATTAGTCATATGATAGATAGGTAATTCAATTTCAGTCATAGAAGTACAAAGCAGTTCAAATTTCTTTGAATGAAATTAAAAATTTTTCAAAGAGGCTCACCAGTGAGTTAGAATAGAAAGGAGTAGGTGGATTTCTTCCTCATTGTCTTTCAAGGGAAATATGGAGGCAACTGCTTGCAAGGAGAAAAGTAAACCTTTCTTCTAGAGCTGTTTTCTGATCAACATATGAGACTTCAGTAGGCGTTATTATGTAACTGTTCCATGAGGTACAAAAGTCTTTGCCATGATATACCTCCAGAGGCTATAGGCAAGGCAGAGAATGGCTTTAGGGTGTGTTTAGAGCAGAATCAGAGAACTTAGTTTAATAATTAGATTCATTTCTGGCACTAAAATGAGGTAACTCTTCCCCATGACTGATGATGTTCTCTCTAACCTTCCCTTGATTTCACTTCAATGACGTGAACACTCTGACTTAAAAATGAAGTCACCAGGCTTTTGAGCTGGACGATTCCATTTAGAATTTTGAATGTTTTCTCTTCCATTCAGTTTTAATCATTTTAAACCCTTGTGTGTGTGACCCTGAATGCAAGAACTGAAGATAATTCTGAGAACTTTATCTTCAGTGTTTCCAAGGAGAGAACTCTATTTGCACTGTCATGATAAGTTTCATTATAAAAGCTCCCATTGTCCTAATAGAAGTTGAGCATGATCTTTCCTTCAGTTTGGCTGATCTGCCCAAAAAAGAGAGCCTCTATGTTGCTAGACATAGCAAGTAAGCATCTCTTTCTTGTCTTGAAATATTGTCTGCTTTTCATCTTCTGAGGAAAATTTTCTCCTAGTCACCCATGATCTTGGAACACAGTGAGGTAAAGTCAAAGCAGTGCTAAGCTGCCTATGGAAGCAGAAAATGGATAAATTACAGAGCAGCCAACCCTGGTTCTTCCTGGGCTTCTGATGGGAACTTCCAAGAGATTGCTACTAAACGTCTTATCCTAACTCTCTCATACTTTAGAAATATTTCTCCTCCACATCTCTTAATCACAGAGAGATAAGTAAAACCTTCTTGATAAATAACATATCCTCAGACCGTTATAGTATATATAAAACCATGTCTATGTACCAGTGCCTGTACTTGGGATTTTATGTGTTGACTGGTCCAATGACATGGGCCATAAATTAGTGATTATTGCCATTCTGAAGATGAGGTGACTGATGTAGAAAATGAAAATTATTTGACCAGAAGCAAGTGACGGATGTGGGTGGCAGTTGGACAAGCTTGGTTGCTTTCTGAAAGGGCCTTTAGATTCCTATGCTGAGAATATAAAATTCCTATATAAAGTATAGGAATTAATTATATAAATATAAAGTTCCTATATAAAATATCTGAACATTTTCATGATCTCTGTACATGTCTTTCCTGAGTAAACAGAATTGCCTTTATCTGTCTCTCTTAAGGATACATCCATATTTTTTCTCTTTAGAAACATATCCTTCTGTGATATCATTGAATACTGCCAATATTCAAACTGGCTAATGTAGTTTGATCAAGTGAAATTGGCTACTAACTTACCATTATGTGAGTTTGTAAGAAATTTAATAACACTCTGTGTCTCAATCCTTCATTTCTGGAGGAATAATGGGCATAATACTGTATTATAGGGTTAAAGAAGTCCTGGTAGGTTTGCAGGTGAAGTTTTTGTTATTCTGTGGCCTTGGCTATCTTTGTGAAATATTATCACTGTTACAAAATGACATTATCCTAATAAAGACATATTAAGGCATTATTGACTCTGCTGTTCCTGACTCTCCATCTCTCTGGGGCTTGGCATCTTCTTTAATACCTTTATTTTTTGCTGGAATTCATCTGTTTATGCCTAGTTTATTGCTCTCATTTTATTAACTAAAAGCCATGTGAGAGTGAGTATTGATTTTCCTGTCATTGATATCTCATTCTCCCATTCATCACCTATACTGTGTGGATAGATCATTCTCAATCAAGTCTGAACATACATGTGATTAATATCCCTATTATGTCTCTCCATTGCCCAGAGGATCAATTCTTTGGATTGGAATTTTCATTACTTCTAATTTGACTTTACTGGAAGGAATGTTTTGTCTGTTTCACTTCCACCTGACATCCAATTGCCTCCACCTGTCCAACATCCTCTTAGGCCACCTGTTTTTTACATTTCAAAGAAGTCTGTCTAGTGGTTTCTCTCACTCTGCCTGTCAGCTCCTATCTTTGCCTAGGCCTTTCAAAGGCAGGCTGTTGCTTTTGGCAGCCCTGTTGCTGACTCTCTGGCTTCTAGTCACAGAAAATTTTCAGTAGAGCACTCAAGCCTCTATGGTATGTAACTCTTTCATGTAGTTTACAAATCTTTTCTCTATCAGTTCACAGAAATCAATCATAGTCAGTATTATATGGAATATGGTAGCAACTGTAAGAATTTGATCTTGCAGGTTTCAACACATCATGTTATCACATTCCCACCACCAATATCACAATTCCATCCCTCCATAGCCTGCCTAAATGTCAGGTTCTTTATCTCTTTTCTTTCTCCCTCTCCATTCCTTCTCCATACATTGTAAGGTTGCTACATATGCGGGAAGCATCATATTGCGTTTTTGCTCTGTATTTAATGCTCAGTTCTGTAGGTTGGTATCAGCCTTTGAACATTTATTCACACATATTCCCTCTCTATCTTACTAACCTCTTGGCTCCCACACTTATGGTAATTTCCACTTTTGGTAAAATTACCTAGTCATATTTATATCTTGCAAATAGATGCGGTCATTCCATCTCTTTCCCTTCTGACTAATTTCACTCAACATAATCCTTTCTTGTCCGTTTGCTCATTAATTGGAGAGAATTTCATAACTTCATTTTTCCTAGTGGCTGCATAAGTATTCCATTGTCTAGATGTGCCACAGTTTACACTTATCCAGTCATCGGTTCTCGAGGCATACTGGTTTGTTTCAGGTCACTAGCTCTATTGTGAATAGTGCTGCTATGAAAAAATAAAAGTGCCCGAGTTGTGTACCCTGTATGTGTTTTGGCTTCCCAGGAGTATATTCCGGGGGTGGTATGGCTGGGTCTAAAGGGAGCTCAATTTTTAGTCTTTGGAGGAATCTATATATTGTTTTCCAGAAAGGTTGTACAGGTGGACATTTCCACCAACCATAATGAGTCCCCGTTCCCACACTCCACCAGCACTTACCTTACCCTTTTGAATATGGGCCAGTCTCTATGGTGTGAGGGTATATCTCATTGTTGTTTTTTTGATTTGCATCTCTCTGATGATTAGTGATGATAAGCATTTTTTCATATGCCTTTTAGCCTATTAGATTTCTTCCTTGTCAAGTTTCTGTTCATCTCTTCTTCCCATTTTTGATAGGTGTTGTTTGTTTTCTTCTTATAATCTGTACCAGTGCCTGATATATCCTGGATATTAACCCCGTATCAGATGGGTATGGTGAATATTCTTTCCCATTCTGTGGTCTGTCTTTCTATCTTGGTCACTGTTTCTTTTGGGGGAGGTGCAAGAAGCTCTTTTAGTTTCATGTAGTCCCATATGTTTATCTTTTTTTTTCTAGTTTAGCTTTGTTAATGATGTTTCACCTTTGAAGATGTCTTTAGCTTCAATGTAGTGGAGTGTCCTATTTTCTTCAATGTACTTTATGGATTTAGGTCTAATATTGAGATCTTTAATCCATTTTGATCGATTTTTGTGCAAGGTGTTAGACACAGGTCCAAATTCATTTTTTATATTTGCTGAGTTTTCTAGCACCACTTGTTGAAGAGGCTTTTTCCTTACTCCATTTTCCGGACTCTTTTTGACCTTTGTAAAGATTTAACGTGATCATGTCTTTGGGGTTGTGTGTCAGGATACTCAATTCTATTCCATAGGTCCACAGAGTCTGTTTTTATTCCATACAACGCATTTTCTTATTTACTACTGCTCGCAGTACAGTTTTGAGTTGGGAAGGTGATGCCTCCATCTTCTTCTTCCGGGACTGCTTTAGTATCCTTGGGGGTTTATTGTTCCATATTATTCAAGAGTGTTTGGTCAATTTCTTTATGAGAATGTCATGGGTATCATTATAGGGACTGTATTGAATCTGTACAGAGCTCTAGGGAGTATTACCATCTTGCATCAATTCTCCCCATCCAGGCAGGGAATGTGTTTCCATTTCTCGTGTCCTCTTTATTTCTTGGAGTAGTGTCTTGGGGTAGGTCAACTACACACTTGGTTAAGCTGATTCCTAGGTATTTGATTTTCTGTGGTACAATTGTGGATGGAATGATTTCTTAATATCCCTTTCTTCTCTTTTGTTATCTGTGTATAGGAAAGCCATCGACTTTGGAAGGTATGATTTTGTACCCTGCCGCCTACTATACATATCTATTGTTTCTAAAGTTTTTGGGTCGAGTTTAGGGTTCTCTAAGTACAATATCATGTGATCTGCAAATAATGATAAGCGGATTTCTTCCTTCTATCTAGGTGCCCTTAATGTCCTTTTCTTCTCTGATTGCTATGGCGAGTACTTCAGTATATTGAATAAAAAGAGGTGAGAGAGAACAGCCTTGTCGTGTTCCTGATCTTAAGGGAAGGCTTTCAATTTTCCCATTGAGAATGATACTCGCTGTGGCCTTTTTGGTAAATGGATTTGACTATCCCAATGGGAAAGCACCAGCTGAATTCCATTTTCTGGAGGGTTTTAATCACGAATGAGTGCTGGATCTTTTCAAATGTTTTCTGCATCTATTGATAAGATCATATGGTTTTATTTTTTTCTTATTGAGTATGTTCATATTATGGTGATTGATTCTGAGATGTTAAACCATCCTTGCATTGCAGGGATGAGATCTATTTGAGAGTCATGATGAATCCTACTTGGTCATCTTTTTGATGGAGTCTTTGGATTCTATTTGGTAATCATTTTGTTGAAGATCTTAATCTTTATTCATCAGGAGATTGGTCTGTAATTTTCCTTTTTGTGTGTTGTCTCTCCTGTTTGGAGTATCAGGGTGATGTGTGCCTCGTAAGCTGTTTGGAGTGTTTCTGTTTCTTCTATTTCGTTTATGAGCTTGAACAGGATAGACATTAGGTCCTCCTTAAAGATTTGGTAGAATTCACTAGTGAACCCATCTGAATCTTGGCTTTATTGTTTGGTGGGCTTTAATTACACTGTTTCAATTTCCTCGGTAGGTGATAGGCTTATTCAGGTATTGGAGATCTTCTTGTTTCAATCATGGGGAGGTTATAGGGACTTGGAATTTATCTATTTCTTCTAGGTTTCATGTGTTTTTGTAGCATACCAGGTTCTCAAGTAACTTTTCACGATGATCTTTTGGATTTCTGTTTTATTTGTGATATCACCATTTTCATTTCTGATTCTGTTTATTTAGCTTCTCTCTTTCCCTGTCCTTACAAATCTTACCAGTGGCTTGTCGATCTTATTTAATTTTTCAATAAGACCCAGCTCTTGGTTTCATTAATCTTTGGATTGTTTTTTGGTTTCCAGCTGCGTTGATTTCCTCCTAAGTTTTATTATTTCCTTCCTTCTGCCTGGGTTGGAGCTTCTTTTGTTGAGTCTTTTTCTAATATTTTCAGCTGTGAGGGTCAGGTTATTTATGTGGGCCCTTTATTTCTTATGAATGCTTGCAGGCTATAAGACTTTCCTCTTACCACAGCTTTTGCTGTGTCCCACAAGTTCTAATAGTTGGTACCTTAATTGTCATTTGTTTCTAAGATCTTTGGTTCCTGTTTGATTTCTTCTACCCATTTGTTTGTTCAGCAGTGGGCTGTTCAGTTTCAGGTGTTTGATTTGACTCCTGCTTCTGTGTGGTTAA
>JAJIBD010025398.1:0-12688 GCA_021461705.1 Cryptotis parvus | reverse complement strand
CTTCTTTTCAAGTTGATTTTGGTGAATGAAGTCTTAAGTTGCTGTTTACCCACATGGGGTTACATCTTTCTTTAAATCTGGAAGTTGGAGTAAAGAATACTTGGTGAAGTCTTCATTTCTTTGAGTCCTTCCACAATATCTCATTATTGTCTTTTGGACTCAGAGTGTTCCCAGTCAAGCAATCTATCTGGATTCCTGATTTTCATTATTATATCTCTATGTTTTAATCATTCTGATTAGGATGTGTCTTGGAGTACCCTTATTTGGTTCTTTTGGTTGGTATATCTGAAGCCTTCAGGTTAGGAGCAAGCACTTTTTAGTTCTGGGAGCATCTTTTTGTAATGTTGACTTTGGCGATTTGCTTCTTCATCAGGATTTCTTGCTACCTTTCTTGGATTCCAATGACCCTTATGTTGTTCCTTTTTACTTCTCTAGATTATCTCTTATTGTCTGCTCATTGTGAGTCTTTTTTCTATCTACTATTGTTGTCTAGAGAATCCCTGCACCTCATCTTGTAGCTCTAATTATGTCCTCAATGGCTATTCTTTCTACCGGCTTTGCTAATAATTTTCTTTTTACCAAATTTAATATCTGTCATTTCTGCTTCCCATTTCATTTTGGTTTTTGTTCATTCTGTTCTCATGTCCTCTTGTATTTTAGTGACTTTTACTGTTCATATTGCTTCTTTGAACTCCTTATTCATCCTTAACAGTTCCTTCAAAATTTCTTGTCTGAGAAGATTGCTATAACATTATTGTTGACTCTTTGAGCTAGTGACTTCACTCACACTGAGCTTGATGGAATTCTCGCATTGCTTTACCATTACAATCTTTGCTGGTTGTAAATTGGGTGTTTTATTGTCGATAAGGTTTGTACAGTTAGGGGGTTTCTAGGCTGTTTTGCCGAGTTTGTCCCCGGAGGTAGGGAATGTTGAGGCCTCTGTTACAAACTGTCTCTGTAGGATATTTGCTAACTGATACTTTATTTGGATTTACTGTTATTCTCCACACTTTGAGTTTGTGGATATGAGACCTATGATAATGTGATAATCAGATACACATCTGTGTTTGGAGTGGAGAGAAGTTTGAGGGCTAAGCTGGGTGGGCGAGGGTTCCTGTGGTGAGTCTGCATGTTTCGGGTAAGCTTCTGGGTCTCCCTTCAGACTTTCCTGGTCTTCAGTCTTGGGTTAGGCTGAAGTTCTGCTTATTTTCAAGAGACTTACCTGAGTTGGGACAGAAGGGGGGGTTGTAGAGCAATGTGGGTGGGGTTAGGAGTTACCTGGTGGGAATCTACATGCTCCTGAGGCTTGATTTCCCTTCTCAGATGCTTTACTTTTTTTTTTTTTTTATTATACCACATGAAACATACAATTTACAAAGAGTGTTCATAATTGGTTCTTGGTATTACAGTATTCTAGCACCCATCCCTCCACCAATTGCCCGGCTCATTTTCCACCACCAATGTACCCCTTTCCCTCCGGTCCCACGAGCCGCCTTAGTAGCAAGGTCTTTAGCTTTCCTTTCTCTTTCTCTCTCTATCTTCTCTCTGTCTTTAAATTCTCTCTCCCTCTTTATTTTTACACTATTGGCAAGCCGTGCAGATATTAAGAATTTATCACTGGGAATCCTCTTTGTGTATATTCAGTAGTGAGTTTTAATCTGCCCATGCTACCATTTCCCATATTTAGTAAAGCACTGGTATCTATTTGGCTCCATATGAATGCGGTCATTCTATATCTGTCCTTTTTCTTCCTGACTAATTTCACTCAGCATGATAGACTCCATGGCTATCCATTTTTTCGGAGGTAAATTTCTTGTAAGAAACTATCAAAGTGTTTCCTAAAGTTTTCCTTTTCACCAGCGTTATATAGGTTCTATTCCTTGATTTCTTATAAACATATTGTTTCCAATTGACTGTCCTGAATTTATCCAAATGTATTGATGCATAAAAAACTTTTTCGGGTCCATGTGTTGTGATACTTAGAGCTTTTGTCCTGATCCTAGCGAAAGGGTCTACCTAATCAATGATTGGGGGTATGGCCACGCCCTATGTGATACTGGGGATTAAGTCGGGTTAACTCATACGTAAGGTATACTCTTAACCACTCCTCCCTTTGCTCTCTCTCTGTTACTTAAATATTTTTCAATTACGCTTTAAGATATTTTAATCTATTTATATTTATTTTATCTATATGATTTTTTGAATACTTCCAATTGTAGCTTTATTTTTTGAATATTTCAACAGACAAGTAAGATTACAACTTTTAAAAATAGACATTTGTTGTTTCTTGTAATCTGAGGAAATTTTACCTATAGGAAAGTCAAATTATGTTAATTTTTAAATATATTTTACCAATTTATCTTTTTGGCTTGCTCATTTGGTTTGAATTACTCATGTTTAGATTGTGGAATCAGTGTTTATATTTTTTTCACACATTAGCTATCTGTACTTAATTTACATAATTAAATTTCAGCTTTACTATTTGTTTTAAAAAATGACTCTCTGTTGAATTCTTTTTGAACACCTTTGTTTATAATGTGTTTGGTTTCCTCTCGAAGTGAAATTTTTCTTGGATTAATATTTTTTCTGCTACATGTGTATCATTTCATTTTCTTTCACCTGTTTTTCTCATTTTAAGAGTGCTCCTTAATAGGTTTGAAGTATTATAACAATTATTTCCATATACGTATATAGGTATATCTAAGGTGTATTTTATAAATCAAAGGAAATTTGATCAAAGTGGTATTTTTGAAATTAACTTTTTAGAATGTCTGAATGTAAAATTTATGCATTTTTGCATTCTAAATATAATTCACATTAATTTTCACCAAAGAGATATTTTTTTTTATATCAGGTTACAATTTTTATGGAGCATGTAAAGGCATGTACTGCTGTATTAAAAGATTATCATAGTAGTGACAGAAAAGTAAAAAGTAGGCAGGGAAAGTAATTTAATTTACAATATAGTTATGATTATTTATGAATAAATTAATATTTTTACTTAAACTAGATATAATAAAATATACTATTTTTGATATTAAAACAAATATGTTATTTTAGACATATTTTATCTTAATATATTGCCAAAGATTAAAATAAAATATTCCTATAAGTGTTTTGAACACATTGATATGAATATGTTAGTAATATGGATTCTGCAACTATTATAAGTGATAAAAATGCTGACAAGAAATATCATGAGTGCTTGGTTGCTATTATCATCTTTCCCATATTAAACCATATTACTAACATATAACACTTTGGTCTGAATATGTTATGTTATTGATTAGCACACAATTAACTAGAGACTATTCAAAATAATTTTATTTACCAAATGCATGAAGATACTTGGAATAATATAGAAAAGTTTTCTGGAAACAGCTTGCCTTCATGTGTTATTGTCACAGACTGATTGGCTATATTCCAATCACTGCATTGTACGTGTGTGTGATTCAAATGGACCTCCTCTCTAAAATAGAAATGAACAAAGAACATATCTTGTCAAGTTGTATCAAGTATTTCTCATGTTCTGACTCATTTTCCTTTAGATTGGCATTTCAAAAAACTTTGTTTTTTTAAATTTGACTATCATGAAACTTGATAATTTCTTGAAATCTCATAAAATAATATAAACAGCTGAAATAGAATGTGAAAAGATAACAGCAATCAGCACTATGATATTTCATGTCAGCATTTTTACCACTTATAATCGTTGCAGAACCCATGTTAATTTAACTTTTTAACCTTTATCCTACTTTGATGAAAGAAGTTCTTTGAAAGGCCATTACATTTCATCTTGATTATTTTCATTGCAATTGAAAACAATTAATGGCCATTTTGACAAAAACATATTAATCAAAAGGATAGTCATGAACCTATTAATAGAATGGAGAATTCAACTAAATACTAAAGTTTGTCATTTTTATTTGAATTTCCCAATAAGAAGTGATGAGGAGCATTTTTTAAAAGTATTCCACTGGCAACCTGTATCTGTTTTATGTTTTGTTTTGTATGTTTTGGTCAAACTCAGTTCTGCTAAGGGCTTACACCTTGCTCTGTGCTCAGGGATTATTTGTGCGCTCATATATATCCCATTTTTTTTTTTAACTTCAATGTTTGACCTATGGTACTGAATCTTTGTAGACACCATCAAATCCACTATAATGAAAAGTTCTGCCTTGTTCTCCTCAATATACTTTATGAATTTAGCTCCAGTATTGTTGTATTCAGTTTGTGCACGGTATTATAAGAGTCTGGGTTAAGTTTTTTGAACTAGTTTTTCCAACACTGTTGAAGAGGCTTTTTTGCCCATTTATTTTAAATAATAACTTGACTAAAGAAGGAATCAAAGAAGAAACAAAAAGTTTCTTTTTCTCTCTCAGCCTTTTGGGATAGTATTATCTTTTCAGAAGAAGGAGGAAATAGTCTACCTTATGATCTGCAATTCTACTTCTTCGACATTTACCTAAAGGGCACAAAAACTCTTTTCACAAAAGACATTTACAGTCATGTCCTTTCTAGCACCATTCACAATAGCCAAAATCTAGAACAAACCATATTTAAGCACAGAAAACTGGGTAAAGAAACTATGGTACATACACACATTGATATACCACTCAGTATATCAAAAACAGATTCCACACAATTTACTGTTGTGTGGAAGATAATCATTATTAAAGTTTTTCTATTATACTATGTGATCTCAATGCATTATCTATTAGCAATACAGTGGCATAGTTTGTAGATATAGATGAAGCAATTCTAAGGTTGAATATGTTACTTTAATTGACTCAGGGTTTCCAAAATTTTTATGAGAAAGGAAAACAAAGTTAGAATTATCAGGCGTCTTGTTTCCCTTTCCTTGAGAAATTATCAGCCTTTTTTCAATATTTTTACATTTAAAGCTATCAGGCTTTTCAATATTTTAACATGTAAAGCTAGTCACAAAATGGCACTCAAGAGTCATAAAAGAGATGCAACCATGAAGCACAGAGTCCCAAATTAACTTCATGCATTTAAAATAAAATTTTTGTTTGGTAAGGTGCCAAGAAGGCACAATGATGAAAGAACTGTCACCAGAAAAATAGTTTGGGAAAATGAGAGGTTATTTACAAAGAATGAGAATGCTCCTTTTGAGCACCTTCATACTAATATAGTTAATCTGGATAGGTAAACAGAAAATGCCTAAAATCCCAGAAATATAAAACTCTAGAAGAAAATGTATGGTAAAGTCTCATAATGTTGATCTTACTTATGATTTCTTGGATATGACTTTCTAAGCTCAGACAATACATAAACAAATTTGACCACATCAGTTCTAAATTTCTTCCACACATCAGAGCATAGAGGCAAATAACAAAATGAGGAAGTTATTTAAAATATATATCTAATAAGCGGTGTATTCACAGGCCGTCTTCTTTAAATCCCGGCTCAGGTATGCTGATCCAGAGACTCATAGACATGGGGCAGACCTGCTACTTGCTCTCCCTGTGCCCAGCCACTCAGGAGGCACCGAGGAGGGATGGCGGGTTCTAGCCCAGGCCCACCACCCCAGCAGAGCCTTGCAACAAGCCCTGACCCCACTCCATGAGGGCCTCCATTTTCCACATCCGGACTTCTCTCTCATCAGACCTCCACCCAGCAGACCAGCCCTATTAGCGGCGCACAGTTCAGCAATAAATGCTGGACTTAGAGATGACTACAGAGTATGCTATCTGCACAGAAGAGCCTGGCAAGCTACCCGTGTTATATTTGATATGCCAAATACCAGTAACAATTATAGACCTCATTCCAGAATGGATTGGGGCTCTTTATGTTTCTGGAGCAAGCAGATACCTTGGGCTCTACTAGCATGAGACAGGACATATGGAGATATTACTGGGGCCGCTCAAGCAAATCGATGATGAGCGGAAGACAGTGATACAGTGATATAAAGAAATAAAAGAACCTGCCGTGGAGGTGGGGCTGGGGGAAGGGGAGGAACCGGGGACATTGGTGGTGGGAGATGGGCACTGGTGGAGGGATGGGTGCTGGAACACTGTATGACCAAAACCCCAAACATGAACTTTTTAATTGTATATCTTTTATTTGTATATCTCACGGTGGTATAATAAAATGCTTTAAAAAAGATGGTAAAAAAAATTCTCCAAGCTCAACACAATATTTTTATAAAGAAAACTAAGAAATCTCCAAATATCAAAATTTAAGAACTTGTGAATCAAGTTATAGCCTCAGAGTAAGGAGAAAGGATTTTTTTCAAGGGTTCAAGACATTTCATAATTTAAAAAAATTCTCAATAATTTTGACTAGAGAATATTTACCTAATAATTAAGTCACTTACCATAAATCCATCACTATCATGGTACATAACTGTAAAATAATGGAATCCTTACCTAAAGCTCAGGCACAAGCATGGCTGCCCACATTCACCACTCCTAATCAAAAGCGTGCTAGAAGTCTTTGCCACAGAAATTCAGAAAGAAAAGTTACTAATAAAATTTAGATGAGAAAAGTCTCACTATCACTATTTTCAAATTAAGACAAATTTGAGTAGGTAGAACTCTACCTCCCAAGAAAATGTTAAAAAAGAAACTGTTAGAAACAGTACAGTAAAGTGGCAGACTATAAATGAAAACACAGAAATCCCACGAATTTCTCTATGAAAATAATAACTTAAGAGGTGAAAAGCATACAAGTAAAACTGTGAAGTTAGCACTGAAATAAATAGAAGACACAAGAAATTAAAACCTGTCCCTGTTCATAGGTTGTAAAGCTAGATATTGTCAAAATGGCAATCACTCCCCAATAACTTTACCTGAAATTCAGTGTAGGCCCAGTAAAAACACAATCCATTTTTCAGAGACATAGACAAATGCTAAGATCTATAGGAACTAGTAAAATTTAGTAGAACTCAAAACAATCCTAGGTAAAAAGAAAGAAGGGAAGCTTTACCTCCCAAATTTTTAATTATATTGTAAAAGCTTTAGACATGAAAACTGTGTAGTACTGGAATAATGACAGACTCTTCGACCAATGGAATACAGCCCAGAGTCAAGTTCTCAGGTATATGGTCAAAAATGTTTTACAATGAGTTAGGACAGTGAAGTGGAACAAATACAGTCTCTTCACCAAATAGTCTTAAAAAAAACGATCAGTAACATGTAAACAATGACTCAGCCCCATACCTCCAGGTATTATACAATGTCAAACAAAATTGATGAGAAGCATTGATCCCATAATCCATTCCATAAAGTTTATCTAGATAACATAGGCAGAACTTATTACATTGAAACAAAAACATCTCAAAATTCAGTGTCTCTAAAAATATAAAGGGAAATGCACAAATGAGATTTCACCAAATTAAGAAAATTGTGCACATAAAAGAAATTTCGACTGAATAAACTAGAAATCCCAAAGAATGAGAAAAATTTCAGGCCCATCACTTACTTTACAAGGATTGAAATACAAGTCTATAAAGCATTTATAAGTCTTAAGAACAAAAGATAAACAATTCCATCAAATAATGGGAAGAAAGAGCTGAACATAGAACTTACATTTCTTAGGGCGGGCGATAGCCCAGCGGGTAGGCGTTTACCTTGCGGCCGGCCTGTGCCGACCTAGGTTCGATCCCGGCATCCCATATGGTCCCCGAGCACCGCCAGGAGTAATTCCTGAGTGCAGAGTCAGGAGTAACCCCTGAGCATCGCGGGTGTGACTCAAAAAGCAAAAAAAAAAAAAAACACTTACATTTCTTTAAAATAGTATAGGTGAATAACAGTTATCTTCATCTCTTATCATCAGGGAAATACATATCAAAGCAACAATGATATAGTATCTCCAGCCAGAGAGGTTGGCCACTGTTGGATTACCTTTTATTTAAAGACCCTCTGTATCATATTCATTTAAAAGAAAGCCTTTGACTCTGTGGAGACTAGGCGGTTATTGAAGCCCTGTCCAAACAGGGCGTTCAAACCAATACAACAAGATCGCCGTGGTGAGCGTATTGCGGATTCACCACCTGGATCTCACCATTCTACAAGGAAGTGATCATTGATGTCAAAGAGGGGTTCGGCAGGGTGATACCATTTCACCAAAACTCTTCCTTACGAACATCGAGAACATCATGCGACAATTAGAATGGGTAGGAATGGGAGTGAAGATAGGCGATCGGCGACTACACAACCTCTGCTTTGCTGATAACATCATTCTAATAACTCCAAATATTAGCCAGCGGCACAAATGCTGGCTGACTTCAGCTGAGAATGTGGAGAGATAACGTCTACCGCTGAATCTCATCGAAACTATGTTCATGAGAAATAGACTACTTCCAGAGGCCCCATTCACTCTCAATGGAACAAGCATCTCTGAATACAGCAGTTATGTGTACCTGGGTCGGGGAACTCAACATGATGAATGTCCCAAAACCTGAGCTGCACAGGAGGAAGAGAGGGGCATGGAATACCTTCAAAATCATCGAAGAAATGGCTAAAAAAGGACAAATAACCTCCGGCTCCGGGCACATCTCTTCAACTCCACCATTCTCCCTGCATTAACAGAAGCCTTAGAGACCTGGGCCCTATGAAGGCAGGATGAGAATGTTGTATTCCTGGAGCAGCAGATCCCATTGAGCTACACTGGCACGTGATAGGGTCAAATGGAAATGTTACTGGTGACTACTTGAGGAAATCGATGAACAGCGGGATGTCTAGTGATCTAGTGATCTAGTGTATCATGCTCATTGGGTGTTAATTTCTAATCAGGAAATGACTTGCTAAAATATTTGCTTTTCTTATCTGTGTATCCTTCGCATGCTCTTGTGTTAGAACAATATTCTTTTTTAGGCTTAGGAAGACAACTAAGACTATGCATTTATAATGTAGGAGCTAATTAACTCTAAAATATTTGATCACTTGATTGCTTGGCATCCCTTTATTTGTCGATTTGCTCAAGTATTCATACTTTTAAATTGTTAAACAAACACAAGGTGTTTCATGGTGATAGCCTCACAACTGAAATATACAGAAACCAGATAAGCCCCAAACCTAAACAGTTAAACTGGTATATTTTTGTTCCCAGAATCCAACATGGAATGCAGCCTAAGGACATGGCATAAACATAGTGCCATTTGAGAAAAAAAAAATAAATTATCTTTTTGTAACCTAATATGAGGCTAGTAACTTTTCCCGGTTTGTCTGAAACATTTTGACCTATGAACTTAGAACTGGAAGCATTCTCTTGTCCCATGGCTAAATCGTTGCTATTAGTTTACTGGGTACATGTAAATTACCATATGTGGTCAGTTGATTTACAGTTCTTCCTTAATCATTCCATTATTTAAAAGGTATTTACTGATTTTATCTTTTATTTTTTTTTTTGCTTTTTTGGGTCACACCCTGTGATACTCAGGGGTGCTCTAGCTCTTACTCAGATTAGTACTAGTGGTGCTCTGGAGACGATATGGAATGCCAGGGTTGAACCTCAGTCGACAAACTTCATTTCCCTGGAATATCGGCTGGAATATCTCTCTGGGCCCAGGAAGGGACTACCGATGGTCTATCTAAATTATTTTTCACCTTCAATCTCTGATATACTAATTTTACACATTAATTGCGATCCTTCTCTGTTTTAGAATTGCAGATATCATAGTTACTTATTTTTTTATATTATTTTCCCTTTACTTGAACACCTTGTTTTACAAAGCCAAAGTTTTTCACAATACAGTAGTTACAAGATTTAATCATTCAACACCAATCCCATCACGGTGTGGCCCCCACCCCACCACCATGAGACCTTCCTTTTCCTACCCTCCCCCTACTCATGATGCACTTAGTTGGCACTAATTGTATAGATGATTGCAACATATAAATGGTAATGATAAAGTCATAAGCTTTTCTAATTCTTCTAAGTGTGAATTTAAATCATTATCATTTCAGATTTTTGCAACTATTGTTTCAACCTATCAGGAGCCTATACTGAGTAATCTAGCATATATTGCTTTGTTAAAGCTAATTTGCTAAATATGGTCAAACATTCTTAAATACAAGTAGAAATTGGCCCATACCCTTTGCATCAACTTTGCTATGTTCTTAAAAGGTAAAAAATTTTTACCTACACTGTTTTGCTTTGTTTCCTTATTTTTTTAGGAATTCACAGACGGAGGGCCAGTAACATGTCTATATGGCTAGAGTGAGTTTACAATGGCACCCACCGGAGTTTTGGGTGAGGGCCTTGTGACCTTTGGGAGGTTGGGACTTGGGGGAAGGGACCAATTTCAATTCCAAGAAAGTCCGCATGAATCAACCTCTAGGTGATCCACCTCCCTGAGTTTGAGAAATAGATTGCCTCATGGATGGGGCTCTTTCGGAAGCAGTGGATTCCAACCTGGGAAGTAGCTGCAATTGTGAGAGGTCGTCTCTGGCTGTTGGGCTTTGTTGAGATGGGCGAGGATATGCCCATATGCCCTCTGGATCACCTCATCTTCAGCCTTTAGCTGTGGAATAGGCCAGTATCATGTCTGCATTTTTGTCGGAGGACTTCGTCCTCATATAGAATATTTCTCACATAAAATTTCAAAATTCAAAGTTATCTTGCATGAAAATCCTTTGATTCTATCTCAAATTATATTGTCAATGCCAAAGGGACCTGTAAAATTCATTTTCCTATAATTGATTTTCTCACTTAAATACCAGGCACATCAAAGTTCAGTATGAGGCAATGGATACTATACACTAAATCTTCTTGGAAGCGTCTCCAACATACTAGAGTTATTTATTCAATCATTTGCAACACTCTTACACCATTTTCTTTCTATTAGACCCTTAGTCAATGATACAACAAAAAATGCCACTGTTCTATACCATTAGCTGAGGTTTTCAGTGCAAATAAAATTATCTTGTTATGTTGTAATAGGCTGAAAGGTAGCTCAGATGATTCTCTATCCTCATCATAGTAATTTGGATTTGCCTCTTGTTAGCTCATTATGGGGAAGTTCTTATATAATATATATATACATATATATACATAATCAGGGTCTGCAAATAGAGTTATCATATCCCAACACATGTAAAGAGCAAAGGCACATTACTTTCCCCTAATAACCCAAAATAACTTTTATACTTTTACTTTCTTATATTCTTGTTTTTTGTCTTTATTTTGAAGCCCTGGAACATAAATCTCAAAGAGATTTTAAAATCTCTGGATAAATACAACAGATTTATTCCATAAATAGATAAATATAAAGAAAGTAACTCAGGAGGTTAAATATGGCTGTGAGCCATAGACTCTACTTTCCATGCAAACAACCATGTTTCGTCATGTGGTTCCCTAGGCACCCTAGGAGTGATCTCTAAACATATAGAGTCAGTTGTATACACAGAGTACAAAGACAAGTATAAATAAAACAAAATGTTCCTGTTGATGACCCTGCTTTGAAACTCCAGGCACGATGAAGATAATCATTCAACTAATGAAAGTTCAGAATCAAACAAAATTTTCATTACAGATATATACAGTATCAAAGGAATAAAATAAACATATTTTAACTCTCAAAGAGAACTAAACTCAATCAGACAAATATCTAGTTTATTATTTCCAAACTATATAAGTCACTTGACCATTCTACTACCAAGCCTTCAGAGACCAGAATATGAAACAGCTAGATGGGTGATGACTAGGTGAATAAAACTAGAATGAATAATCCGCCCATCAAAATGAATGTTTGAGGCTGATCTGGATAAGAGTTGAACTTACTCTAAAGAAATATTCTGATAAAGGCTGAAACATCCTTGCCGTCAAGGATACCCACTAACCCAACTGCAATAAAACAAGTGCGCATTTACATTTACCAGGCAAATCTGAAACCACTTCTTTACCCCCATATTTACTCTGAAGGCACACTAATAGCTTCAATCAGATTTTTGATGGGGAAAAGAAAAGACCTCTTGATTAGCTACAAAAACTTGTTGAAAGCATATCCTCTTATGGGCCTCAAGGAGACATACTTCAGGATTTTCCCAACCCAAAACACATACTTTTTTAAGCCAAAGGGACCCTCTACTAAGCAATTAACAGTGGTTCAGGGATATTCTGGTTGTGCAGACCAAAATGAGCCAGTGCTCAGTGTGAGCAAAGTGTGGCACTACTTGAAAACACAATGCTACAGACTTGGGTTGTAGAAGTTGGGCATATTAGTCATTTGCTCCTCCTCCTTCAGCTATTTCCTCAGTCCTGAATGTTTTCTTTATCAAACAAAGATGTCTCTTATTATTCACCCTCCACCTCACCTGATTTTCTTGAAATCTACCTACGCTTTGAAAACATATACAAGAGTAAAAAGGACACAAGAATCTCAAACCTCTGAATTGGCTTCGAGAGAACCAACGTTATCTTTTGAGATATATATATCTATATTATACATAGAGGTGTTGCATGTGTGGCTGCAGTACTTGGCTGTCGGCAGGTGGCAGATAGAGGAGACACAAGCTTGTCTACACTCAGGGCTCTGCCTATTCAGATACCCTAGATGAACTAGTCTGTTATAGTGGAAAAAACCATTACCGGAGGAAACCAGAACCACTGAGGCAACACAAGCAACTCATCAGTGGTGTATTCCCTTATGCCAAAAACGAGTAAAAATAATGGGCCTAATTCCCAACAAATGGAGATGTTTCTGGTGCCAGCTTGAGTAAAT